>JAPYYJ010002012.1:0-13399 GCA_028533885.1 Nasua narica | reverse complement strand
GCCAAACTATGGAAAGAACCTAGATGTCCATCAACAGAGGAATGGATAAAGAAGAGGTGGTATATATATTCAATGGAATACTATGCAGCCATCAAGAGAAACAAAATCTTGCCATTTGCAATGACATGGATGGAACTAGAGGGTATTATGCTAAGTGAAATAAGTCAGTCAGAGAAAGACAATTATCACATGATTGCTCTGATATGAAGAATTTGAGAGGCAGGGCGGGGAGTTATGGGGGGTGGGGAAGAGAAATGAAACAAGATGGGATGGGGAGGGAGACAGACCATAAGAGAGTCCTAAACTCACGAAACAAACTGGGGGTTGCTGGGAGGTGGGGGGGTAGGGATATGGACATGGGGGAGGGTATGTGCTATGGCAAATGCTGTGAAATGTGTAAGCCTGATGTTCACAGACATGTACCCTGGGGCAAATAATACATTATATGTTAATTAAAAATTTAAAAAAAAATTAAAAAATAAAAAAAATGTGGTACATACATACAATGGAATATTACTCAGCCATGAGAAAAGATGAATTTGCATTGACACAGATGGAACTGGAGGGGATTATGCTAAGTGAAATAAGCCAAACAGAGAAAGAAAATTAAAATATGGTTTCACACAGATGTGGAACATAAGGAATATCACGGAAGACCATAAGGGAAGGGAGGGTAAACTGAAGGGGAAGAAATCAGAGAGACAAACCATGAGAGACTCTGGGAAACAAACTAAGGGTTTCAGAAGGGAGGGGGGTGGGGGGATGGGATAACCAGGTGACGGTTATTAAGGAGGGCATGTGTTATAATGAGCACTGCATGTTATATGCAACTAATGAATCATTGAACACTACATAAAAAACTAATGAGGTACTATATGTCAGCTAACTGAATATAACTTAAAATTATATATATTTGTCTATAAGTTATATAATATGTATTTTATATAGAGATATATATATAGATATACATATATGGCATGTACACAAAAAATACAGAGAAAGAAAGTCAAGCATAACACTAAGGAATGCCATCAAACCTCAAAGGAAGAAAGCAAAAGAAGGAACACAAAAGAACTACAAAACAACCAGAAAATATTAACAAAATGGCAATAAGTACATACCTATTAATAATTACTTTAATAAAATACATACCTCTTAATAATTACGTTAAATGTAAATGGATTAAGTGTTCCAATCTAAAGAAATAGGGTAATGGAATGGGGGAAAAAAAACACAAGACCCATCTACATGCTACCTACAAGAAATTTACTTCAGACCTACAGACACAAATGAACTATGAGTGAAGGGATGGAAAAATATATTCTGTGCAAATGGAAGCAACCACCACAAAAATCTAGGATAGCAATACTTATATCAGACAAAATATATTTTAAACAAAGACAGGAGACAATGATAAAGGCATCAATATAATGAGGATATAACAATTATTAATATAATTGCACCCAACATAGGGGTACCTAAATATATAAAGCAAATATTAATAGGCATAAAGAAATTGACAGTAATACAATAGGGACTTTAACACCCTATTTACATCAATGGATAAATCATCCAGACAGATCTTCAACAAGGAAATAGCAGCTTTGAATGATAGACCAGAGGGCCCTAATAGATATGTACAGAACATTCCATCCCAAAATGGCAGTGTATACATTCTTTTCAAGTATACATGGAACAGTCTCCAAGATATATCATATGTTATATGACAAGTCTCAGTAACTAAGAAAACTGAAATTCTATCAAGAATCTTCTCTGGCCAGAACAGTATGAAACTAGAAATCAACTACTACAAGAAAAACTGGAAAAAACAGACACATGGAAGCTAAACGACATGATTCTAACAACCAATGGGTCAACCAAGAAATCAAAGAGGAAATCAAAAAATACATGAAGACAAATGAAAGTTAAACAGTACAAAATCTTTGGGATAGCAAAAGCAGTTCTAAGAGGGAAATTTTTAGCAATACGGGTCTATTTCAAGAAGCAAGAAAAATCTCCAACAATCTAAAATTATGCCTAATGGAGCTAGAAAAAAAACAAAGCTGAAAGCTAGTAGGAGGAAAGAAATACTAGAGCAGAAAAATGAAATAGAGACAAAAAAAAAAAAATAGAGATCAATGAAACCAAGAGCTGATTCTTTGAAAAGATAGACAAAATTGACACACCTTTAGCCAAACTCATCAAGAAAAATAGAACTCAAACACATAAAATAAGGAAAAGATATAACAAATGACATCACAGAATATGAAAGATTATAAGAAAATATTATGAACAATTACATGCCAACACATTGGACCACATAGAAGAAATGGACAAATTCCTAGAAACATAGTCTTCCAAAGCTGAACCAAGAAGAAATGGAAAATTTGAACAGATTACTAGTAATATTAAATCAGTAATCAAAAAATTCCCAAAGGTTCAGGACCAGATGATTTTACAGTTGAATTCGACCAAATTTTTAAGAAGTTAATACTTATTCTTCTCAAAGTATTCCAAAAAAAGGGGAGGGGAGGGAGAAAGGGAGAAAGGAAGGGAGGAAGGGAGGAAGGGAGGAAGGGAGGAAGGGAGGAAGGGAGGAAGGGAGGAAGGGAGGAAGGGAGGAAGGGAGGAAGGGAGGAAGGGAGGAAGGGAGGAAGGGAGGAAGGGAGGAAAGGATTTTAAACTCATTGTACCTTGATAACAAAACCAGACAGGCACTATGATAAAAGAAAATTACAGGCCAATATCTCTGATGAACATAGTTGCAAAACTATGCAAAACCCTCAACAAAACATTAGCAAACCAAATTCAACAATACATTTAAAAAATAGTTCACTACAATCAAGTAGTGGGATTTATGTCACTACTCAATCAAGTGGGATTTATTCCAAGGATGCAAGTGTAGTTCAATATTTGCAAGTAAATGTGATACATCGCATTAATAAGAGGCAAGATAAAAACCATGTGATCATCTCAATAGATGCAGAAAAAGCATTTAGCAAACTATAACATCCATTCATGATAAAAACTCAAAGTGGTTTAGAGGCAACATACTTCAACGTAATTAAGGCCATGTATGAAAAACCCATAGCTAACATCATACTCATTGGTGGAAAAAATGAAAGCTTTGCCTCTAAGACCAGAAACTAGGCAAGGATGTCTACTCTTACCACTTTTATTTAACATAGTACTGGAAGTCCTAACTGCAGCAATTAGATAAGAAATAAAAAACAATAAGAGGCATCCCAATTGGTAAGGAAGAAGTAAAACTGTCAGTATTTGCAGGTGGCATGATATATACAGAAAATTCTAAAGGCTCCACCAAAAAACTACTATAAAATAAATCCCAGATGAGAAGTACAGGATAGGACATATCACCAATAATATTGTAATAATGTTGTATGGTGACAAATAATGACTATACCTATCATAGTGAGCATATTAAATAATGTGTAGGATTGTTGAATAGGTTGTATACTTGTAACTAATATAAAATTGCGTGTTAATTAAACTTAAAAAATACATAAAAATGTAGAGCTAATTAAAACTCACACACACAGGCAAAGCTAATTAATGTTGTTCAAAGTCAGGAGAGTTAGCTTTGTGGGAGTAACAAATAGCAAGGGCATAAGGGAAAATTTATGGAAATATTTCAGTATAGCTCTGTTTCTTGTCTGCAAATCTATTACATTGATATGTTCACTTTGTGATAAATGAGTAAGTTATACGCTTACGATATGTATAGTTTTCCATATTATATATATGTATGTAAATACAGAAAATATAGAAAAATATATGTGTATATATATGCATAAGCACATATATATGTAGATGTAGATGTGTATGTATATACATATGCAAAAGACGAAAAGGAGCCAAATAAGAGATTATCTTAGAAGCTATCATAACTGTTGCACTGCCCAACTTATATTCAAAAAATCATATTATGGTAGTTCTTTCTGCATAGTGCCCCTTGGATTTGGACCTAAACAGACTGCATGATCTTATGTGAATGCTGTTTTGACTATCCTTCTATTAGAATTGCATTTCAAAAACATTTAGTAGCCCTTTATACTTCAAAGAGCATCAAGCACAAAGAATGTTAATCCCAATTGCACTGAATTTGCAAGAAAACTCAGCCAATCCAGCTTTCATTTAAAAAAAATGCTTCAAAAGAAGATTTATGAAATAATTCTATATTGAGTATAAGGATTTCAGGGATAGAATTCAATTGAAGTATAGTTGACACACAATGTTACATTAGTTTCAGTTGTACAACATAGTGATTTGACAAATCTGTATGTTATATTCGAAGTACAGCTACCATCTGTTACCATACAATGCTATTTAGTATCATTGGCTATATTCCCTTTGCTATACCTTTCATACGTATCAACTACATGGCATAACTGGAAACTTGCACTTCCCACTCCCCTTTTCCCATTTTGCCTCTCCCCTAATCCTTTTTCTCTAGCAACCACCAGCTTTTTCTGTGTTTAGGGTCTGTTTCTATTTCGTTTATCAGATTCCACATATTAGTGAAATCATACGGTATTAGTCTTTCCGTATCTGATTTATTACACTTTGCATATCACCCTCCAGGTCCATCCATGTTGCAAATAACAAGATCTCATTCCTTTTTATGGTTGAGTAATATTTCATTGTATATGTATACACCACAATATTCCGTTGTATATGTGTACACATTTTTATTCATCAATAGGATACTTCAGGTGCTTCCATATCTTAGTTATTACAAATAATGCTGCAACAAGCAGAGAAACATTTTTTTTTGAATTAACATTTTCATTTTCTTTGGGTATTTGTGATCTGTACATTATTCTTATGAAGACTCCTCTCATAATTGCGTAGACTGCTACAATTGTCCAGATACTAATTAGGTCACTAGATTTTATATAAGAAATAATGCGTGTCTATCACAACCTTGTTCAAATACCACCTCTTCTTATAAACCTTGCTGAATTCCCTAGCATATTACACATCCTTCTATTAAAGCATATGTCCTAGTGACTAGATTAGACTTGTCTCCTTTGCTATACTATTTTTCACCATTTACGTATGCTCAGTACCTAGTATACAGTCTAACACATGGCAAGGGCCCAAAAAATACTTGAAGGGAAGAGAAGACAAGGGAAGGGGAGAGACAAAAGGGAAAGCAGGGAAAAAAGGTTTTCTTAATACTAGCAAATTAGGAGGGAGAAATTCTTGGGTCAAGATGAAACAGTTGTTTGTCCAGCAAGCTTCAATTTGCATCCATTGTTACAAAGTAAATTAGAATTCTCCAAGGTCATTTCACAGCAGTGACTGTAAATACTTCAGAAGTATTAATCCAGTGTTAGGCTGGTGCTTCATGCCCTGTTATGCCATATGAATCATTTTTCTTATGATCTGAGGACAGTAAAATATTTTATAAATATTATCTTACCAAATGAGTATGTGTAAAAATTGTCCTCAGGGCTTCCAGTGACAAAAGAGTATGCACACCAACAAAGTAAACATGCTTCCCCAACCCTCAGGCAACATTTTTCACTCCCTTCTCTGCTTCCAGAGCACATTATTCACTCTAATACAGTAATCAGCCCATGTTGGAGTCTGTTCTCGCCCCTGCCTGATTGTATTGTAAGGTTCATGAGGACAAAGACTGTATCTTCATTCTTTTATCCCCAGTTTCCAACACTGGGACTGGCACATTGTAGATAGACCATATTTATCTCTTGAATGATTAAATGAATGAGAAAACATCCTATAATAATTATATCTGAATAGATTTTAGATGTTCAGTCATCCTGGCTGTCTGACATCCAACCTTAGAGGCACTTCCAAAATAAAAACAGAAGAGTTGAATTTAGCTCCTGACTGTGTGGCAGCAACAGCATAACCAGAAAGGGGGCTCAAGTCTTTCTCAGTGTCCTAGGAACACTCAAATCACCCTGTGGGAGCCAGGTGACTGCATGATCTCTAATATCTAGCAATAGTTTTATTTTCATGTGAAACCCGGTAAGTTCAAGATGTTTAGAGACCTTTGAGCTGAGAAGTAAGACACCAAAAAAAGAAAAACAGAAGGATAGGTGAAGAAAAAAATGCTTTCTAATTAAACACAAACATATGCTAGGTACCATGTTAGATGCTCAGGATTCATGTTGAAATAAGATGTGCTCAATGGTTTGGCTCATATTATTTGGATCTAGGAATCCTTAAGTATCTTTTGCTTTCATCTCAAAATGTTCTCAGAGCAAGAAAAAAAAAAAAAAACCCTCAAAATTAGCCACTGAGACTACAGCAATTTAATGTTCAAGGTTGGTGTTTGTTTAGCTTTAAAATCCCATAAAACTACTCTTGATTTACTGAAAGTTAAATAAAGGTCATAATCACAGTTTCACTCCCAAACCGTTCATCAGAAGAAGAAGAAGAACTCAGCAGCATCAGAGACAAAGCAGTTATGTGGACGATTGCAGGGCAAGGAGGACACATGGAATATTCTCATGAACTCATGTGGTAAGGTTACCAAGAAAGGAGAATAATACACGTGCTGTGTGGGGGAAAGTTTAGGGAGCTCCAAAACGATCCTGAAAAAAGAAACTTTAAATATGCCAGTAAAGAGGGGCACATGAAACATACTCACAATCTAAAGATGAGTTTTGAAATTCTACATGTTATATCTTATTTGAATGTGCTGATTGTCAGTTTATCAAAGGAATTTTTCCAGTAGCCCAAATTCTCCAAGATGTTTTATTTTAAATTTGCTAGAATTTTTATTGGAAATAAGTGTGAAATGAGACCCAGAGTTCTTCCTGGTTGGAAAAATAAACCTATTAAAACCTCAATTATCATTTGGTATAGTTGCTCATGTAGCAAATATGAATGCACTGCAATGTTTAATCTTTACTATAGAAGGCACAGTCTGGGATACGGATGAGTTCTCTAGAGTCTGTCCCCTCAAAAATTTCCAGCTAGTAAGAGGCATTATGTCTACATAAATGGGTAAAATAAGGTGAAGTATTTCTATATGTTCTAAGAGAGGTCCAGAGAAAATGCCATGGGATTTCAGGGGATAGAAACACTGCCATCCAAGTAAAGGGAAAAATGCATCCGAATTATTGGGGGAAAGTACAGGTCTTGTCTAATGACTATCTCTAGAACAGGAACAATAATGCTTATTTTGCAGATGTATTATATAGATAAGAGTGAGCATACGCAAAGGTCCCAAATATCAAACGTATAATTGATACCCAATAAATGACCTAAAACATTAACTTCTGAGGATTCACTGCCAGGTTTGTTTGTTTTTTAAGATCTTATTTATTTGACAGAGAGAGAGATCACAAGTAGGCAGAGAAGTGGGCAGAAAGAGGGGGGAAGCAGGCTCCCTGCTGAGCAGAGAGCCCAGTACGGGTGATCGCAGGACACTGAGATCATGACCTGAGCTGAAGGCAGGGGCTTTAACCCACTGAGTCACCCAGGTGCCCCTCACTGCCAGTTCTTATTCAGACCCTTACTAAAAATCTTTAGTAATATTAGTATACATCCTATCCATAGGAATAGTTATCCAGTGCTTGCTGATAACTCTATGTCAATAATAAGATTAGAGTGCCCCAGTCTTTATTCTTCTTACTCCATTTCTTATTCTACCATTCCTAAGAGGAGATTAGGAATTCATGCAAATGATTCAGGGACCAGGTGGGTCCTGTGGTAGGTAAAACAATCTGGAATAAAACAAAAATTGGTGGGGATCTTGGCAAATTGGAGAGCAACTGTCTCTTCTGAAAGCATTCAATTTTAAGTTCTAAAGATTTAAAATGCTATGCTTCAAAGATTCAGAGAAATTCCTCTCAAGATTTCCAGCTGGTATTTTGTAGAAATTAACAAGCTAATCCTAAAATTCATATGGAAATCAAAGGATCTAGAGAGCCAAAACAGTCTTGAAAGAGAACAAAACTGGAGAATTTATACTTCTTGATATCAAAACTTACTATGAAGCAACAGCAATCAAAACAATATGGTACTGGCTAAGGATATCCTATTTATCAGTGAAATAGAGTTGAGAGTAAACCCTCCTACATATGGGCTGATTTTATGGTCATTTTTTGACATAGATGTCAAGACAATTTAATGTGTAAAGGTATTGGAGCAATTAAATATCCATATGGATCTGTTCCCTTACCTCACACCATATACAATATTAACTCAAAATGGATCTTAGACCTAAATTCAAGAGCTAGAAGTATACTAGTATACTTGTATAAGTATTTTTTAGATATGACATCAAAAGCTTAAGGGATAAGAGATAAAAATAATGACTTTGTCAATATTAAAAACTTTTGTGCTTCAAAAGACACCACCATGAAAGTGAAAAAGACAAGTTACAGATTAGGAGAAAATACTTGCCAATACTGTATCTGAAAAAGGACTTAAATCCAGAGGTAAAAAGAACTCTTTTACCTCCATAAGAAAACAAATGAATTTTAAAATACACACACACAAAAAATTCAATAGTCATTTCACCCAGTATATGAATGCCCAATAAACCCATGAAAAGATGCTCAGTATCATTAGGAATTGTGGAAATACATTTTAAAATCATGAGTTAATATTTTACCCCCACTAGAATGGCTATAATCATCAACAGACAAAAACAAGGGTTGGTAAACTGGCAATTGGAATGTTAAATGATACAACCACTTTGGAAAATAGTTTGGCAGTTTAATTGGTTTAACATAGGTTAACCATATGACACAGTAATTCTACTCCATGGCATCTATGCATGGGAAATGAAACAGAAGTCCTCAAAACTTGTATATAAGTAGCAGTTCATGGCATTATTTTTCATAATAGAAAAAAAAATAGGGGAAACTCAATGTCCATCAACAGGACAATGGATCAACAAAATGTAGTCTATCCATGCAATGGAACAGTATTTGGCGATAAAATGGGACCGAGTACTGATATCATCTACAACATGAATAAACCTCAAAAACCATATGCTAACAAAAAGCCAGACAAGAAGACCATATATTGCATGATTACATTTATAGGAAAGATCCAGAAGAAGTGAACCTATAGAGACAGATTTGTGGTTGCCTGGGGTAGAGGGTGGGAACAAGGAGTGACAGCAAACAGACACTGGTATTTTTTGTGATGAGTGATACCAATGTTCTCAAGTCCAATAATGGTTGCAAAACTCTGAAGTAAAGGTCAATAAATAGTAATAGTTAAAATTGGTTATTTTTAGGATATATAATTTATAACTCAGTTGTTTAAAATAAAAAAAAAAAAAAACACCATACTGGCCAAAGGCTTTAGTCTCCATTTTCCCCTCATGCACCCATCTTGGAACTCCTGGAATACAAAAGGTTGAATATAAGTATTCTGAATTCCAGATTTTCCCTAGAAATAGACAATATTACATACTATTATTTCTACTGGTCAGAAATGGAGTCCAAGGCAAAGTGTACCAATGGCCAAAGTTGAACAACTAGGTACCAGGTTTGGTGCATAAGTGGAAAGAAAGCATGATAGACAAGAGATAGAAAGCAGTTGGTGGTGGAGATCACAGTGAGGTTTATTTTGGGAGAAACTGGAAATCAGATTTCCAGGAAACCAAGAACTAACACTGAAGCCTTAATTTCAACAATTTCTGACATACTATATTGAAGGTCTTCCTTGTTGCTGCACTTGTGCTCTCTATGGTGTTTTCTGCAGAAGTGCAGGCTCTTGTCATGAACATCATAAAGGTAACTCTTAAACTCTGCATAGTTGACTATCTCTGTACCTTATGCTCCAAACTGCCCCCACTACACAGGAACACATATGATTAAAGAGTAGGGACCATATCTTGTTAATTTCAGTGCATGAGTCAGGTTCAAATGCCTTTGCCTTTAAAGATAAGAACAAGAAGCCAAGAGAATAACAGAATCTGGTATTTCAGAAAGAAACTAATTTCTTTTGAAGCTTGAACACATACTAGATATGGGACCTTCAGGGGTCATGCTTCTCCTTGGACCCTCAGTTTCCTCCCCCTGTCATGTGGCAAATGACAATATCTTCCAGGGTTTTGGAAAGATCTAAATGGCAAATCTTAGGTCAATCATTTGACACTTGGTGCTTAATAACTGATGGTTATTTTTCCCTGAAACTTGGGACCAAACCAGTTACCCTGGAGCCTTATTATCTCAGCATGCCCTATGCTCCATGGTGTTCCTGCAGATCCAGTAGGCTGGGCTTTGTCTTTAAAGGAATTACTATAAAATATCCCAGGTATATTAGTCAGCTTGGAATGCCTAATAACAAAATACCATAGCCTGGTTAGCTTAGACAACAGAAATTTATTTTCTCACAGTTCTGGAATCTGAGAGAACGCCAACATGGTTTGGTTTTGGTGAAGCTCTCCTGGCCTATAGATGACAGACATCTGTGTCATTATAGGGTAGTGATCTGCTTCCCATTCTGTTCTTTTAAAGCCATGATCCTAGCAGATTAGAGACCCACTTTCATATAACTTTACCTTTTAACAACCCTGTCTCTACATACTGTCACACTGGGGGGTTAGGGTTTCAACATATGAATTTGGAAAGGACACAATTTAGTCATTTAGTCTACAGCACCAGGGAATGCTTATTTAACAGAATATGGGCACAGAGCTGGTATACGTGGTGTCAAATTAAAGGCCCTGATTATCTTGCTTTTACCTATCACATTTCCATTACCAGATTGTTGGTTTTTTTTTTCTCCTCCACTGTTAAAACCTTTCAAAAAAAAAAAAAAAACAAACACAAAATTTGACCATGAAAAAGTCATATTGGCATCCAATGAGACCTGAGAATTCCTAGAGTCCACCTTGTGGACTATCTATCCTAGAGTCCATTCCTGTGTCCACCCTGAATGCTGTTTTTCCTGCCTAAGGCAGGTGATCTCCCAGGCTTCATGATTCCTTGCTTTCTCCCACTGTGCTAGACACTTTTCTAATGGTGTCTTAATGGACACAATGGTGGTTCCATGTTAAACCAAAAAACCCTGACTAACCTGAAATTCTTCCTCCTGTTACTTTCCCATGCATATTCTTTTTTTTTAAAAAAAAAAAAGATTTTATTTATTTATTTTAACAGAGAGAGAACACAAGCAGGCAGAGAGGCAGGCAGAGGCGGAGAGAGGAGCAGACTCCCTGCTGAGCAAGGAGCCCGATGTGGGACTCGATCCCAAGATGCTGGAATCATGACCTGAGCCAAAGGCAGCTGCTTAACCAACTGAGCCACCCAGGCATCCCTCCAATGCATATTCTTAAGCAACAGAAAGAGCCTACCTTACACAAGGGAAGAATGTCAGTGACCTCATGTTTGTGTCCCTTAAAATACATTTGCTAAAACCCTAATGTCCATGTATTAATGTTGGAAGGTGGGGTCTTTGGGAAGTGATTAGGTCGTTAAGTGGAGCCCTCATGAATGGGATTAGTACCCTTATAGGAAGAGGTCTGAGTGTTGGCTGTTGATAAACTACCAAGTTTATGGTATTTTGTTATAGCAGCCCAAGCTGACAAGGAGCCTTCAACAAAGAACTAAGATTGAGTTTAAGAGTTGAGATCACCCTGCAGTATAAGCCAAAATCTTATAGGTACAAGGTGGAGGGGAAGATGAAGGCAGAACCTAGAGTCAGTTATTGTACACTCTGTATAGGCACTTTATATACATTACAGAGCTTACTTTCTTAACCAACTATCATCTGTTCTCCTATTTATCAATGTAATACCCTTCTCATTAGTCTTTCAAATCTTAGCTCTTTTTCAACTTATCTCTCACTGGCAGTGATTTCACTAAAGTATTTACTTACTCTGAAAACTATTTTATAAGTGAGTTTTCATGATACATTTGTTAAGAGCTGGGGTTGGGAGCCTGACAGACCTGGATTTATATCCCAGATACTCACCAGACATTTCTCGGACAAATTATTTAACCTCCTGTAAAATAGAGTTAATCACATCTCTCTCATAGGGTAGTGTAAGAATTAAACAAGCAATTATGTTGGGTGGTTATTGCATGTCCTGACTCAATACCATGTAGCTTTTAATGTTACTAGGATAAGTGACTTGTCCAGGGTCACATACCAGATAGGAGTAGAACCCTCTGTGTCCCATTGTACTCTTCCATGCTACTCCTCTTTTCTGTAACTGACACATCTCTTGCATTCTAGGCTAAGAGATAAAAATTGTTTAGCAAAGAGAATAAACATCAAGACAGGGCTCTAATCTTGTCATCAGCATTTGCTAGTTCTGTCCCCCTGTTCTACTCTGTGTTCAGTTCTTTTCATCTGTCAAATGACTTATGAGAGTATGTGTTTGAGTTCCTGAAACATTGCAGGTGCTCGGCGCTTGGACCCACCCTCCCAGGAAGGATCGCCCCAAAGTGAGACTGGTGGGGAGATCCAGTCCGCGATTCCTGAACCTGCAGCTTTCCATTCTCTGCAACAACCTGTGGGCTGGGTGCGCACCTGCAAGCACCTTTAGAGAGTCTGCGGTGGTCCGTGAGCTGCAGTTTTTCTCTGTGTGCGCCCACGACCGCGACCTTCACGGCCCGCCACAGAGCCTGAGCGATCCCCGCCGGCCCCGGAGAGAACGCAGGCAAGCGGCCTAACCTCTGGGGTGCCCCTCGCAGAGCCGCAGAAAGGCGGCTGGGGTCGCGCGCCACCTCGGACAGGCTGTGCTGAGAGCAGAAACTTTACGGAGGGGAGTGTGTGTTCTGAACCACACAGAGGGGAGCAGAGACTCAGGCTTCCTGCAACTCACTCAGAGGTCTGAGTGCTTCTGGGCAGATTCATTGCTTGGACTTTCTGAAAAGGTGAAAAAGCTACAAAAGGCCAAAAACCTTCAGAGAGCGAGAGACTGAGAAACCGGTTTCCAGAGATCAGCCCCTTGACTGGGGGGCAGGGGGACTCAACACAAGCAAGACTGACTGGAAAACAACGCGGCAAGCCCCTCCCCCAGAAGACCAGCAAAAGAACAAAAGGACTATAACCACAGGGTCCCGATAAAATTTTAAACCCCCAACGCCTGGGGAAATCAATGTATTAAGCTCCTGGTAATACCCTCAAACCTGTATATTTCATAGATACAAGTTCGTTTTTGTTTTTGTTTTCTCTTTCTTATTCTCTCTTTTTTTATTTTATTTTAGTATTCACTTGTTTTCACATTTCTTTTTTCTTTTATCCTTTTTTTTAACTACTTAACATTACAACGAGAGGTTTAATACAACTATAAACCCAGGAGGACCTGAAATAACCTTCCTCGCCTGCGAGGAGTTATAACCACCCTCCCATCTTATCCCTCTGTCAGTGTTTCTACGTATCTGCTTTTGTTCTGGTATTACATAAATCTTTTCTTGGGGTTCATTCT
>JAPYYJ010002011.1:0-13399 GCA_028533885.1 Nasua narica | reverse complement strand
TTGTGATTTGGAGTCCATGAATGCTGTCCCCCATGTCACACCTGAAAATCTCTCTTCCCCTTTGTCCTTCCCCATGAAAATAGCAGCAGGTCTTAAAAAGCCCATAAACATCCTCTACTTTGGGTAGGGAAAGCCTGAATTCATTCTGGGATAGTTTCTTACCGTGCAAATAATCTAGGCATGTTATTTAATTTCTCTAGATCTCAATTTCCACACATGAAATAGGAGTGACAACAGCTACCTTGATTAGATGACAAAATGGCATGGAATTGACACACAGTTCCTGACATTCAATAACCCTTGATAAAGATGACAGTTTAATCCTCAGACCCCTGCTACCCTCCTTGCTCTCAAATTTTCAATTGACATCTGCGAGGGGTAAAAGCTAGGCTTCGTTTCTGCTTAATAAAAATTTCATTGGCTCTATCACATGAGTGAAGTGCACGACTTGCTCATTTAAATGATGAACATTTAGAAAGAAAATGCACCAATGTAACCATCAAGAAATTCACATCCCAGAGGCACCTGGGTGGCTCAGTGGGTTAAAGCCTCTGCCGTTGCCTCAGGTCATGATCTCAGGGTACTGGGATCAAGCCTGCTTCCCCCTCTCTCTCTGCCTTCCTCTCTGCCTACTTGTGATCTCTCTCTCTCTCTCTGTGTCAAATAAATAAATAAAATCTTAAAAAAAAAAAAAAGAAATTCACATGCCTAGACTCTCAGAAACCTCTCACTCAGGCTGCCCCCTCAAAGGTAACAAATATACTGATTTCTATCACCTTAGAGTCTATTTTGTCCCGTTCAGAAACTCATACAATCTCTACCCTTTTGTATCTGGCTTCTTTCATTCAACATTAGGCATCTGAGATTAATCTATTTTATCGATGTGGCAATAGCTCATTTTCATTCATGGGAGTATTTTATTATACCTATATATCATCACTGATTTTTCCTCTGTTGATGAAGATTTAGGTGGTTTTCCAATTTTGGCTATTTTTTTTAAAGGGCCACTATGGACATTCTTGTCTTTTGGGCACAGAATACACTTTTCTGTTGAGTAACTTGGAACTGGGATCGTTGGCTCCTACGGTTACTTTGGGCTTGACCTTAACAGTTTTCATCAAAGAGTTTTTCAAAGGAGCTAACAATTTACACCTTTGCCAGGACTGTGGAAGAAGCCCAGTGCCTCTCCCCATGACTATACCTGAGGTTGTTCCGTTATTGTAATATATTTCAGCTTTTCTGGTACATAGCCAACTGGTGCATGGTGGCATCCCACGAAGTTTCAGTGTGCATTTTTCTGATGACTAATGAGGTTGGGCTCACCCACGTTATGGAGAGCAATCTACTTGACTCAAATTTCACCAATTTAAACGTCAGTCTCATCCAAAAACACCCTCCAAGTTGACACATAAAATTAACACAATAAAAAAAATAACCCATCGCGTGAGGCAAAATCTTAACAACGGGTGACTCTACGTGAAAGACACTTGAAAGGCTACTGTGCTCTTCTTGCAACTTCCTCTAGGTTAGATTTTTTTCCGGGAAAAAAATATTTTCTAATTCTCACTTGTATTTCTTCTCTGATTCGGAGATAATTTAGAAATCACATTGTAATTTTCCAAATGTGAAATTTATACAGCTATCTTCTTGTTATTGAATTGAAGCTACTCACACATGGGAACATTCCTCAACAAGAAAAATAGGGGGAGATCTGTGGCTGGCTTAAGTGTGCTTTCCTACTTTTGGGATCTTGACCCAATGGATTCCTTGGTGCCTTCCAATGCCTTCAAACAGCTTTTTTGGGGGGGGGGGCTTTTGTTTAATAAATCGGGTTTTAGGTTTAATACATCTGTTTAATCAATAAAATATCAAAATCCATCAGGTTTTCGTATTTATATCCAGCTATCAATCCAATAGTTATTCTTGGCAGGAAGTGTGGTTTGGGGCAAGCTACTCTATCACAGCAGAGTGTGAAAGTTGGGCTGGACCACATCTTGTTCCAGGAAGATGAACTAGCAGAAAGCAACTCCCAAGGGAAAAAGAATGTGCCACTCCGAATGTGACCCCCAAGATCCCCTTGAAGCAAAGAGACTTCCTGTTTCTCTAAGTCTCCAGAGGCGAAGACCTGTGGGGTCTCAATAAATGTATGGTAGTTTATGAATAAAGGAGAGAATCTGTAAGCCTGGCATGCACATCAAGGTCACCAGGGACAACCTATTATACACCAGTAAGTCTTTGCAATCTAGAAAACACCAGCAATCAACTATAGGCCAACATTTAGCCAAGAAGCGCCTACCATCAGGAATGATGGATTCCATGACACTGATTCAACATGGGGTCAAAACACGGCTCATCAGACTGACTTCAACATACGAGTCCTTCCCAATACACTTCCCCAGAATCAAAGAATCTCTTTCCTGACCAAGTGTTGCTACCATGAGTCTACAATTCAGTTTTGAAGGAAAAGAGCCAACGTTATTCTTTTATTCTATGCCAGACAGTGAAACATAGAAAACAGCCGACATATCCTTCGACAGAGGACTGGCCTGACAAGATACAGTCTTACGATAATTTACTATTCACTTACTTTAAAAAATAATGAAGGAAAAAAATAATGAGGGAAAAGATTTAATGACATGACAAAGCGTCCCTGATAGGCTGTTAAGTGAAGTAAAGCAGCTACCAGTAAGTACAGTGTGGCTTCATTTTTGTTTTTTAAAAAGGTCATATATGGGGCACCTGGGTGGCTCAGTCAAGCGTCTGATTCTTGATTTCAGCTCAGGTCATGATCTCAGGGTTTTGATGGAGCCCTGCATCGGGCTCCATGCTGGGCATGGAGCCTGCTTAAGATTCTCTCTTCCTCTCCCTCTCTTTCCCTCTTAAAAAAAAAAAAAAAGGCTACATATGTGCATAGCTAAGGTTCTGATGAGATATCAAAATATTAACATCTTTTGACCACGAGATGATAGCTAATAAAAGATTTCTTTTTTAACTGGTCTACAATTACAAATGTTTTATAAAAACGTTTCTACTTATGAATAGCAATTTTTAAAAGGTCTTGTTCAAAAAGTGCTTCTCTTCCGTGGAAAGGAAGGAAAACGTCCATTTCTTGCAGCTTGGTGAGGGTAAATGCCTCTGCCTGCTGTTCTAGAAGAGAAGGGGGAACGTGGCGTGGTCTAGGGATGAGGGGTTTTGAGGGCTGCTGCCAGCCTGGACGGTGATGGGTGATGGGGCCCTTAGCTGGCCACGTTTCACTGTAAGGGACAGGAACTACAAGAACTAAGGAGAGGAGTCCCAGCCAGACCAGCCTGCCCTGCCGAGCCCAGCCCGGAGGGAAGGGACAGGGCTCTCTGCTTCTGGAGGGCAGGAAAAAGAGCCCCTCTGCTGTGACTCAGGCTGCTAATTGCCCACAGACACCATTAGCAATGACCCATACGCAGTGCAGGAATCAGGACCGGGGTTGCGGACAGCTACTGTTTGCTCCCCATCACCATTGCTTAGTGGGCTGCCCAGCGGAAATGGCTTTCCCCAGGCTTCTCTGCAGACACAACACATTATTACAGAAACCCCAGGGGCAGGTGGCTTTGCATCAGGGACCTGGTTCTGCACGTGCTCTCTTTGGAGGGGTCTGCTCTACAGGGCCTGAGGGACAGCCCTCCCGAAGATGCTGAGTCTGTGTCAAAAGATCTCTACGACTCTTGCTCACTTTCACCTTCTCCAGCCAGCCCCCTCCCCCCATCAAAGATGGTCCCCTGCCAAGTTCCCACTGTGCCGTGATCATCCAAACCTTTAGAACCAGGTTGGCAGGGCTGAATTCTGCTTATGTTTCTTGCAGCTGTGTGATCTTGGGAAAGGCAGCTAACTTCTCTGAGCTTCACCTCGGCCACCCATAAGCTCGATGGTAATAGCTAACGTTTGCAGCTAACATGATTAGGTACTAATCCATTCAGTCCTCACCCCAGCTCTCGAGGTAGCTGGCGTGCAGTCTGTCCACATCTTAGTGACGAGGGAGCGAGATCTCAGATGGTTCTAGAATTCCCCCAACCCATGTCCTCAAAACTGGATGCTCTTCTACAAGCCCGCTCTCTTCATGCTAGGCTAAACTAGCTTTCTTAATGAAAATCACACTTTTTCGGTAGTGTTGTTGCAAAGAAGAGCTAGACAATATTTGAGGAATATTATCTGGCAGGGTCCTCGCAGAAAATAATCCTCAATAAATGCTTGTTTGTGAATTTGCTGGCTAGTTCAAAAGTAGACACCTATGCAACGGGACCAAAAGATTCTAGAACCAGCCAGATAAGGTGTCACTGCATAGCAGGATCTTTGGAACTGCCCTCTGCCTGGGAATTCCTCACCATCGCAACATCTCTTACACCAATGGTTCTCCATCTGAAGTCCTGCCGAACAATATTTTTATATGAATAGGGGTTGCGGTTGGGAAAGAAATGAAATAAAGCCAACTTTTGAAACTATGTTTGTAGCTTGCAAATAAGGGACCAGGGCAGCTCAGATCTTGCAAGGATGCATCGCTGGTTGGTGTTGGCCTATGCTGGTGACTGCGGGAGGCCCTCCGAGTGACTTTTACAGTCAAGTCACCACCTCCCGTCCCTCCCAGTCATCCCCAGTCATGAGGCTCTGGAGCAGCGAATGTGAGGAGAGACAGGGGGCAGTGAGGAGTCACTGGCAATTAAGACCCACAGGAAGGAACACACCCAAAGTCATTACTGCCCGACTAGAAAGGCTCCTTTGCAGAACCACTCGCCATTTTAAGTGGGGCTTCCTCCCCATCGGTTCCAGAAGGATAATCCAGGCAGAAGCATCAACCAAAATACATATGTCTTATTTTAGTAGACGTGGTAACTCAGGGAGCTAAGGCTTTGTGATTGTGACAAAATCCTACATTTCAACCAAGTATCTCTTCATCTCCCTAGTGGGTTCCCATGTTGGTGCGTTCCCAGCAGTTAAAAGCTACTGCATTTGGCTGCACTTGTGAACGGTGGCTAATCAAGGTGACCAAAGTCACAAGTGAGCCACTCAGGCCATCTGAGCTTCCACCCAGCCAACCTTGCCATAGGCTCTCTTTGAAACTCCCTTTCATGCACTCTTCTGTCCTTTGTCCTACATTCAGTGGAGGCTCTGAGGGGACAGGATCTGTCATATCCCTTCCCTCACCCACAGTGATGACTCAGAAACAGCAAGGATGGATTAGAAGCCCAGCTCCCTCCATAATAAGCGCCCCACTCTTCAGAATAACTCCACATCTGGTTAGAGGACGAGACTGCATCAGGCCGATTGATTACCTGGACCGGCTGAAAGCACCACGAAGATAAGCACAGGGGTAGAAATCAATCCAAAACCCAGCAGAAAGAATGCAGCATTCAAAACAGCCTCCTTACAAAACCTGCCTCTTGTTTAATCCTAGGCCAACAGGCTCTGTATAGAGAACTTGACTTAATGCCATCCTGGCAAATTTTGCAAGAATCTCTGCGAGATGGTTATCACCGTTCCATTCTACAGACGAGTAAACTGAGACCCAGAGAGCTTGAGTTAAAAGTGCCGGTTTGGAATCTGAACGCCTCCAAGCACAGTGCCTTGTGCGTTGATGAATTCTCATTAAGGGCATGCATCACTTCAAGTTCACGCTTGTTCCCTGAAACCTCGCAGCCCCCGGATGCTGCCTTGTCCCAGGACTGAGGGCAGGCTCAAAGCGGGAAATAGAGCAAGAGTTTGGGAAGCCAGAAGATGTTAGGAATATAGATGCCAAGCGGGCCAAAGTCAAGGTCAGACCTTCAGTCACCAATGGTGCTGGCGTGGTCCAAGTGAACACTGTCCTTGGTGCTGACCACAGGTCAAGGGTAGGGCAGGCAGGAGCAGACCTAGGCTCAGGAAGGATGGCTCTGTCAGGGGGCAATTGTATTCCAATGGTCTCTATGTCCTACTGTTTCTGAATTCAGGGAGAGCACGGAAAAGGGTCAAGTCTAATCCATTAAGACAGTAATGATCCATTGGAAGCCAACCCAGAGCCAATCCTTTCAGAGAGTTGCATGCCTTGTTTTATTCGGTTGTATTAACCGAATAAATGTTCCTTTTGTGACAGCTCACAGGGCACCAAGGAAATCCCGTGGCCCACTTCTGCAAGCAGTCCTGGTTTCAACCACATGCCCACTGCTTGGACTAAAGACTGTCGCATATGATAAAATATGGTGATTGACCCAGCTTGGATTACATAGTCACCGCCCCAACCCAAAGGGACAGGGTGTGTGATTAGCATCCCCATCCCACTAAAACCACGGGTGTTCTCTCCAAAGAACAGGAGTCCTGTCTGGGTTGACCAAAGAGAAACACTCACCACCCGAATGAAGGATGAAGAGGTCCATTTTCAATCCTGCGCTCATGTGAGGTTCTGGTTAGCAGAGAAAGGTAAAAATTCTCAAAGGCCTGAAAGCATCTGAAAATGTCACTAGGCTCCTCCTATTTCTTTCCCGGAGAATTTTCGATAGGATCTCCGCGGACTATGAGAAAGAAATTAATCTCTGCTTTGCTGGGAGTTGAGCCGCTTTCTACGATTTGAATCAACCTCACGTCCAGGTTTGAACCAAGCATTCCAAATAAATGGGTCAATATTCTGTTCCATAAATACCCTTTGTACCTTCCCATCTCTGAGCTTTTTCACCATGTGGTTGCCTCTCCCTAGAATAACATTCTGGGTTCTCCCGACATCCGCCTGGTAGTGTCCTCCTTCCCCAACTGGGAAGGTGGGGGGAGCAGGTTACCCGACCCCCCCTTAGATGACAGCAGGTTACCTCTTGCAGAAAGCAGCCCTAACTACGGCCCCAGCCTCTCTCTACTTTCTACTGCTCTCTTCCACCCATGATTGATACTCCAAGTGCCGGATGGCTTAGCCCCATGGAGGTCAGAGGATCTGTCCTTCAAAGCCAGTCCTCACCACACCAGCCAATAACCTCCTCTCTCCCTCTTCTGAAATCCCCGAGCACTACTTTATGCCACATGCCGGTTTGTTGATCAAAAAACAAGATGATGCACGTGAAGCCTCCACGCCGGACCCCTGCCATTTTCAGCAATCATAAATAATAATCACCATTATTGTCATTGTAACAGAGCTCATTTCCCCTGCTAAGCGGGACAAACATTTGCTAAGTGGAAAAACCAACGGAGATGCAAAATGAACAGAGACGGACACAGTAACAGAAACGGTGAAGATGTTGTGCTCATACTGGAAATCTTAGCACGGATGTGTGTGCCTTATTTCCCTTTTTAAATTTAGACCTATTATTATTATTTTTTTTAATGAAAATCCTCTAACACTTGAAAGGACTCCTGCTAGAGGCTTTACCCATTCAACATGCCTGTGTCACTCCATTTATCAATGGCGTCCTGTTTGTTCCGTGAAAAGCAGCATCCTATCTTTTTTGGTCCATTTTTTCACAAAGTTACACAGGGAGAGAGGAAGTAGGCCAACGGGAAGAGCCAGTGTTGCTGGTGACCAGAGGGGTCGGCCAGCTGGGTGACTTGCTTCCGGAGGCGGCACAGAAACCCCAGCCTTGGCACACACACCCCTCCCCCCACCCCCAGAGCCTCAGGTCCAGTGAAAGGTACTCAAATTCACAAATGTCACAGTCCTTTGGTAAATGTCGATCTAGCAAATGTCTAAAACATGCTAAGTGAAGCAATCACTCTACTTACACATCTCTATGGAAGGGACCAGTCACTGTTGATAGCTTTTTTTTAAAGAATTTATTTATTTATTGGAAAAAGAGAGAAAGTGAGCTCACACAAGATTGGGGGGGAGGGGAAGAGGGAGAGGGAGAAGCAGGCTCCCCACCGAGCTAGGAGCCCAATGCAGGACTCGACCCCAGGACCCTGGGATTATGACCTGAGCCAAAGGCACATGCTTAACTGACTGAGCCACCCAGGTGCCCCCACGGTTTATATCCTGAAAGCAATATACGTGTGTGTGTGTGTGTGATTTTAAACGTTAAATATATATTTACATGTAAATCATATAATTTATGGATTATATTTATAATTATATAAAACATATAATTATTTCATTTATGAAGTTATGTCTTTTGTGTAACGTATTGCATAAATATGTATTCATATGTAATCATATATATGATTTTATTTATCATCATTTATATGATTGTAAATGATTTCTACCATGGTGGGATTTTATCTTAAAACCGCCCATCGTAGTCGGGTTAAAGATGTGCTCATCTCTTGCTCGCATTCATAACTTCACCCAGGAGAAGATAAAATGTAATGAGGCATCGTGGAGGACATACTGAAGAGTTTCAGCTATCACGAGAAAGCAGGAACCATTCATTCAAGCGTCCGTATTTTCATTTCCGAGTAGATGAGAATTAATTTTCGGTCTCCATAGATCCCGAGCACCGGCCTTTAGTTAAGAGTTTGGGAACAGGCGAGCTCTGATGTGATGTGCTGTATTAAGCACAGACGACCAGCCAGGGAATTTGCTAAGCCGGAATGGATTAACACAAGCTGCCACACTAACTTTTTACAAACTCCTTTCCTGGTAATAACAGGGAACATAGACACAGACTGGAAATTTTTGACAGTCAAATTAGCTTTAACATATGATTCACTTTTTTTTCCCTAAACAGAGAAAGAGGGGGGGGAAGCAACCCCAAAATCTTTTAAAAGCTCTCTAGATAGGAAAGGCACAGACAGGAGCTGGCCAGCATGGACATGGCGGACCCAGGATCTTTCCCCCACTGAAGCATCATCGTGCCCACAAGCGGCCGCCATGTTGGTTCTCATCAGTGGCCATCCCACTGTCCCCATCGACAAACACTCTGAGAGAGGCAGGGTGACAAGATCCCTTGTTGTGAGGAAGAGGAATGATAACAAGGTGTGGAAGAGTCAGGATGCCCATCGTGATTCCTAGTGTCCTGGTGAAAACAACCTCCCCTATAACCATAGCCTTCGTGGCATTTAAGTCATTCTTGGAAGCTTAAAAACATAAACACAGTACCTGGTAAAAAAAAAAAAAAGGCTGGGGGGTTTGCCGTGAGGTGGGGTATATTATTCACTGCTGAAGTTTTAGTCGTTAATACTGGAATGCAAGACAAGACCCATGGGTTCAGAGTCAGGCTCCAGCCCTGAGGGGGGCGTCTGTACACATTTCTCCATCTCCCTGTGCCTCAGTTTCCCTTTCTGGGCAGTGGGAAAAATGGCACCTATATCACAGGTTATGTCAAGATTCACATTCAAAATTATAAGAAAGCACATCTCAGTGGCTGACACAAAGAGAATCAATAAACCCCAGGTTATAATCCTACCGCAGTTATCTGATGTGCAAACCAACTCTGGGTTATAACGTACTGCACGGAACCGAACGATCTAGCTGGAGAGTACAAAATTGGGGGAAATGGGGGGTTTGGCATCTTCTAGATGGACAACAGCAGCCAACTGCTACCTACTTAGTTGGTGGACTTCACGGCAGCCTCAGTCCCACCGGCTTCCCCCACGGAACACTCCCAACACTGTGTGTTAGACCAAAGCCTTACTCACACTGAGCTCACGCTCGCGGGTACCAAGGCAGAGGTCTACTTCTGTGATGGAAATTCAGATGAGTTTTGGGCTTCTCAGCACACAGATCTACAAAGATCTGTGGATTTGGAAACTTCATAAAATACATTACTCTGGTTCTTCTTTATTTCACTATTTTCTTGCACTCCAAACCAGTCCTATGGGAGAGACTCTCTCTCTTTTTCCCCAGGTTTCTAGCTGGTGGGAGTGCTTTCAGCTTCTCGTTTGATTACTACCCACACACACACACACACACACCCATACACACTCAACCCTACAAAAATACACAAAACCCAAAAAAAATATATTAGCATATATGGTGCTCGACATCACTGATCATCAGGGAAATGCATATCGAAACCACAGTGGGATCAGCTCACACCTATGAGAATAGTTGTCATTGTCACCGAGAAGACAGCAAGTGTTGGCGAGGATGTGGAGAAAAGGGAACCCTTGTGCACTGCTGGCGGAAGCCTACACTGGTTCGGCCACTCTTCAAAAGGTTAAAAATAGAACTATCATATGATTGAGCAATCCCACTTCCGGTTCCCATAGCCAGAGGAAATTGAAAACAAGATAGCAAACTCCCATGTCACAGCATTATTCGCAATAGCCACAACGTGGAAACAACCCAAGGGTCCACCAGTGGATGAGTGGATAAATATAGGGTATATATATATTATTCCGCTATGGAGAAAAAAAAAAAAAGGAAATCCTGCCCTTTGTGACAACATAGATGAACCTTAAAGACATTATGCTAAGTGAGATAAGACAAAGAAAGACAAATACTCTATGAAATCTCTTATATGTGAAATTAAAAAAAAAAAAAAGAACCTTGAAAAAAAGACCCCAGAAAAGAATAACGAACACCAGAAACTCAGAGGTTGGGGAAGGGGAAAGATGTCGCTGAAGGGTACATTCTTGCAACCAGCAGATAAAGTAAGACCAGGAGATCTAATGCACAATACTGTGATTATAGACAACAGAACTGTTTCCTAAACACTCAGCTTGCTAAGAGATGAGATCTTTAATATTCCCAATACAAGAAGACGTGACAATTTTGTGACACGATCGAGGCCTTAGCGAACGTCATATTGCAACATGAATGTATCAAATCCCCATGCCGGATACCTTAAACTTCAACCGCGTTCTGTGCTGATTGCATCTCAATTTTTAAAAAGCGTATTAGGATCTAAAAACGTCTCTCCTGTTGCAGCAGGATGCTGAAGGCGGAAAGAGTACAACACCCGCAGGCAAGCTGAGTGTTGGGTTCACCCCGGGCCCCCACCCCAGCATGGAGGGCTTCTCAGTGGGCATGCCTGAAGCCCAGAGCCCGGGAAAGAGGCCCCCCGGCTGGTTCCATGTGGCTGTGCCTTTATTCACACTCTTAGCCGGCTCCCTGGCTTGCTTTTTCCTACACGCTGTCATTTACCTGGTCAATTTCCAGTGACTGCTGACACCCAGCATGGCCATCCTCTGTCTCCCCTTCCGGCACAGAGACCCCTTCACGTTCCTCCTCCCCGCATGCACTGAGCTGGTTCGGTGCCCCAGCCTGATGCCTCACAGGGCCCAGCCCAGGCTCTGACTTTTCTGAACATCCTCCTTGGTCATGGGACACCTCGGGATATCTATTGCTAAAGCAGGGACTGTGTCATGAAAGCAACCTCAGTACAGAGCTATGTTTTAATGATGGTAGAAAGTAGAAGAGGTCCCTTCAGCTCAACAACCAAAGGCCATCTTATGGTTTCCTTACCCTAAGTGATTAAAATGCCAGGAATACTCCTTTTGGGGGGGGCAGGACCCCATCAACACGCATTCCACAAGGGCCCACAGACATGCAACTCTTTGCCTGGATTCCATATATATTTTCTGCTCCGCACGCCCCAACCTGATGTCCAACCAGGTTGGCCCTTGCCCTCCCTCGACCCCCCCTCATCAGCACCATCTCCCAACTCCTAGCCCTGTACCTTCCAAGGCCCCCATTTTACTGTGAGGCCTGTTATAGAAATCACTTTTTCCAGATTGTTCCATTTCTTTGCCTCCATTGGAACCCACAGGACCCACAGCTGCCCCAACCTTCTTGAGTGGGGGATGGTTCCCTTGCCCCACGCTCCCCGCTGGAATGTGAAAGAGAGAGACAACTGGTCAACCCACCACCATCACATGCAGACAATCATTCTAGAACAACAAACCTCAACACTTTGCAGCTCTCGCCGTCTGTTTTCACCAACCTCGAGATCATTCTTCGTGTTCCCAGCATCCGTGAGCTCGCAACGTCGTCATGCGGGTTTCTGGAAGGCAGGTTCACCATCTTCCTCTTCGCTCCCATCTCCCATTGTGCTGGACGATTTCAAAATCCTTGTTAAGCACCTAATATCCTGGCTCTGATGACCTGGAAGTTCTAGTTTAATACTTATGCTAGTGTAAGGCTCATCAATCCCACCATGTGTCTCTGTTCAGCCTGTGGCCAGGACGGCTAGCTGACGAGATCCACAGTCCCCTCCTCTGCCTGGACACACAGTCAGACCACATTTCCCGGGCTCCCTTGAAGCCAAATAGAGTCACGTGAACAAGCTATAGAGCTAAATGGAAGGGATGTGTGTCATGCTGAGGCCTGGAAACTTCTACCCAGGTTCCTCCCTACTTTTAGCCTCCATGGAATTAAAAGGATCCCTAGATCCACTTGGATCTAGGCTATGTGTTGAAGGCAGCAGAGTCTCTGTGAGGGGGACTTCTCAAATGCCACTGTGGAAAAGGCTTATCTGTCTGGTGCCATCACATGAGTAAGAAGTAATCTCTTGTGTTTGAACCTGGTATACCATGAAGTCTGAAGTTGGGTCGATTCATCTATATAACTAACATGCTCTCAGTGTTGGAGCACTGTTGATTCTCCTAGAACGATAGCTCCTGGATCAATCCCTCCCTCCCAGACTCACTATTGCCCTATAAGGAGCAGCCTTCATCTTCTCTTCACATGGTCTATCACGATGGCCTCTGAGTAGTCTCTCTACCTCCAGTGTCTTGTCCCCTTCACTAAGAATCAAGTTCTTAAAACAAAAAGCAGATACTTTGTCTTGAACCTCTAGAAAGACTCAATGCTCACAGACTAAATTTCAATGCTTGACATGGCACTCAAGGTTGCATATGGCCTTGCCCTAAACCACGTTCCAAAATCCATTTTTCTTGGGACCAAAGTGAAGGCGCTGTCCCTCATGGTTACCTCTACTTAGGGGACTCTTTCACCCTACTCTAGATTTGCCATATAAAGTCTTTCAATTTCCAAGTGTCCTTCAAATATGAACTATCACCAGATGTTTCATTTGGAATGAATCATTCCTTCCCCCACCATTTACGTGATCTGGTATTTCTTCATTATCTCTTCAAAGTAAACTGTGCATATGTCTCTCTGACCAAAATGAGCATCCCTTCGATGGGTAGCATCATTGCGTTCATCTTTCTAGTCTCTCAGCTCTTGTGCTATGCCCAGGACCTAGCACAAGCTTTGTGGATAATTGGGAAAGAAGAACACCAAATCCTAGGAAGTGGAAAGAGGAGGAGGAGGGAAGGAAGAACAAGGGGAGAAGGAAAAGGAAGAAGAAGAAGAGGAAAGATCTAGGTGTGGAATTTGAAGGGCACCCCTTCATAAACCTAGAGGCCAGGCCCTTCCCTAACAGGCAGTGGAGACAAGCCAGACTGGGCATAAACCACATCTGGGCACGAGGACTTAGCAAGCAAATCACCCCTGTAAGCCTCTGTCTCTTCATCCAAGAGAACGGCATCCAAAACACCAACTTCGTAGGGTTACAGAAAATGTGCTCTACAGTCC
>JAPYYJ010002010.1:0-13401 GCA_028533885.1 Nasua narica | reverse complement strand
GGTGACAGGTGCAACATTAAATTCTGGTTTAAGATTTTACAAACTTGCCACTTAGGCTTCTGGGGGAAATGAACAAGGGGGAAGAAACACAGACAACACCAGGGTCTGTCTCTTACCTGTTGCTTGTTGTTAGGCGTGTATGGCAGCATGGTGGAAACATGGAACATAATTTCATAGTCTTTGTATGTTGTGTACAGAGAATGGGTTCCAGTGGAGTCAGCTACAGTAAAAAAATATATATAATGATGAGATGACTATAAGAATAGGAAAAATAGTTCACTTAAGGAAAATATCTTGGAAAAAAAAAAAGGAAATGGTTTAGAATGAAAAGATGTTAGAATAAGATCTAGTATCAGTTTCTTTTTTTAAATTTTATTTATTTACTTGTCAGAGAGAGCGAGCGAGAGAGAGCAAGCACAAGCAACGGGGTGCGGGAGGCAGAGGGAGAAGCAGGCTTCCCACTGAGCAGGGAGCCTGATGTGGGACTCGATCCCCGAACCCTGGGATCATGACCTGAGCTGAAGGCAGCCACTTAACCGACTGAGCCATCCAAGTGCCCGAGCACTGGTGTTCTTACCCATTTTTTTGTATGATTCCCTTCGGTAGTCTTGTGAAGCCTATGGGTCCCTTGTCAGGATAATATTTGTAAATGTATAAAATAGATATGATTTCAGTAGAAATCAATTATACTCCAAAATATAGTCATCAAAAATAATTTTAAAATACTATATTAGATTTCTCTAAAAAGTTTTTAGCAATTGATCTAGTTAACTATATGATTTTGAAGTAGTGATGTACATAAGCAATATTTTGAAGGGTCTCCAAAAAAAATACAGTATGGAAATATCTATGCTTTCTACTTGCAATAACATCATAGGCAGAACTTAACTGCAGTTTGTTGCCTTCAATTATCAAGAAAGTGCTAAGTTTTAGGGGATCAGTGAAAATAAAGGTAAAATAATTTCCCATCCAAGTTTACACACCCCTGAATTCTATCCAAACATCAGATGAAGAACATCTTTTCCAATACTTCTCATTTAAGCAAGAGAAATGATCTGTTCTTAAGAAACAGATGGAAATTTAACAAGACTGTAACACTGAATAACAAAGGTATTCTAGCAATGCCCAACAATGTTTTAAGACTGTTCGGCTCTCACCTTCCTTAAGTCAACAGCTACCTCTACCTGCTTCATTAACAAATCAATTGACCACAAAAAATTGGAAACCAGAGAAGAGAATTATTAACTGTCTGATCAAAAGGGAGCATCTTTAGTCTTAAAGGCCCTGGACGTACTGGCTGCAAAATGACAGAAGTGTGTTCATCCTGGGTAAACTCCTCCGGCCTCCTTCAACCATAGTGTTCAGGACCAAAATGCTTGACTGCATTTTAGAGAAGCTGCAAGACAAAGCCCCTAGCATATAGCAGGAGGCAGTAGTTCTCAAATTTAGCATGTACAGTAGCATCTGGGGAGCGAGTTTAAAAGGCAGATTCCCGTGCACCACTCCCAGAAATCCTGCTCCGTGGGTATGGGGCCGGGCGGAGGAATCTATTTTAATAAACACCCGCAGGGGACTGTAACCCAGGAGCTCCACTGCCCTTAGGCACTGCTCCAAGAATAGACCACCACAGTGGCTTGCAGACAGACTTGTAAAAATGTTCTAGAGCCCGGAGTTTCAACCTCAAGCTTCTCAGAGAACCTTAATTTTTGAAGTTGACATTAAATGCAAAGGGTTAGAATTAGAAGCAAGCTAAAAGTGAAATAAAGCACAGACTACTCTTCAAAAATTGCAAAAATAGGTACCAACATATAACTTTCCAAGAAAAAATATCTTCTAAACGCTAATGACCACCAACACAAAAAACTACAAATCACTACAATAAATAACGGAATTATCTAAGACGGCTCTTGAGCATGAAGAACGTATCTACTGTTAAGGACTCTTGCTATAAATAACTCTTGAACTGATTAGTACATTTTAAAACCTTAAAGTGAATGTGTCAGCTTTGACATGTACTTACATGTGTTTCAAGTCAATTTTGAGTAAAATTAATGAACTAGAAGAGAGACTGTCATCTAGTATTCATGAATTACATTCTGCTTTTTACCTCCGTCTCATTCTGAAAGGATTACTGCCAGAGAGGAAAGCTGAAGTGGAAGACAATGCAGAAGGTCATCTGCTTTTCTCTTCCTGGCCCCGTTCTCGTCTTCCTTTCAGCATGCCTCACTTATGCCACATATGCTGCTTGATCAGCCTTTTTCTGGAGACTTTTGGAAATCTCCAGGTTTTGCTGATAATTTTAAATAGTTTAAATAGTTTCAAAGGTTTCAGAGGTGAAACGAGGGCCAAAATAATGACATTTTCCTTTCTGAGAAGAAAGAAATTCCAAAATCCTGAAAATACTATGTACGCACCAGAATTGTTAAACTCTATCAGAGAGCATGGAAAATAATGTTTGTTGTATTTTCTTAAAAATAAAGTACCCAATGCTGCTATTATATTTTTAGTGACTCTGAAACCCTGAAAAATTTAATAGCATGACAATTAGGAAAATCAAAGTGACAAAAATCCTTTTTCTTCTGGCTGAAGAGAATATATATTAAAAAATTTCCAAAGGAAAATATGCTTTGAGAAGAGGGGTGGAAGGAAGTTAATGCTCCTTCATACTTGTCAAGGGGCTTTAAAAGTTAAGAAGTAAATTCAGGCATCTATGGATAATCACATGACCTGTCTCCAGGTCATACTACCAGCAAGTGGCCTACACCCACCAAGAAGGTCAGTGAAGTCAGAGGAAGTAAAATTTCTAATAGTCAAGGAAGATGATAAGGCACTGAATAATTGAGGAATGATAACAGTATTTTTCTCAGCTGCTTTGAAAAAGTGTAGACACATGATCGTATCCTACACTAGGCCATTTCTATTGAAGATGGTATGAACCAGTTAGTGAGCCTGCAAAGCAGTTTCAGAGATAGTGTCATAATCACCCGGCGGCTCGCGTAGGCTCAATGCCTTGTTTTCGGCAGTCTGAAGCTTGGTGTATGTGCACAAATCTGAATGAGGACAAGTAATCAGACTTTTATAACAACCATTTCTCAATCACGGATAGATGTATCAGAGTTACGAAAAGCTAAATGAAGGCAAACAAGCCTATGCGATTTGATTTCAGGAAAGTTCCTGGTTTTAAATATTTATGAACACAAGAGAAAAGTAATCTCATTAACTAAATGCATGTAGGCTAAATAAAGTCAACAGAATGAAGAAAGCTTAAGCTCCCTTAATTAAACGTACTCACCACTACACAACACGTCAAATGCAAGATGAAATCAGATAGCTTGTAAGTCTTGTTTTTATCCCTTTAATTTGAAACACAATAATCATCGGTTGACTGCTGGGGACCACCCCTTGAAGAACCCCAGATGTCCCATCCGTACAGTCTTGCCTCAGGGTGTGGGGAACTCAGAGGCCTGTGCTCAGCAGCCCAGCCAGGGCCGAGTACTGACATTTGGATCAGCAGCACGAATTCGAGAGGACACACGCTTCTGCCCTTGTGGTACAATTTTGCTCACTCACTAATGAAGTATTTTGGGAAATCAAGAATTCTACCTGCTCCGGCATCTATCATGTTTACTAATAATTTTTCAAGGTATGTTTAGCGGTGGCCTTTACTTCAGGGTCAGGATCAAGAGAAGTTTGTTGTCCTGCCCTTTGCCATGACAGGTGAGCCCAGACTGTGTCAGCTCAAGGCCTGTGTAAGTGTGCAAGTGGATGCACCTGGGACTCGAGGTGTCTCAAAACCTGTAACACTTGGAGACGTGAGGAAGGAGGAGACGGTGGCGGCTGGCACTTAGGAGTTAGCCACTACAGTTTTCTGCCAACAATTCACTTGGCGAGACACCTGCAGTTATCTGGATTCTCAATTTGGAAGTAAGATCGGAATCTTAATGACAGTAGCAGCATTTGCTAAATGACCACTAACAAATCACTTCACTTCTCTGTCCATCAATATTCTTGCTGCTGTGAGGATTACATGAAATAATGTATATGAAAGTCCTTGCCCACAAAAGATGCTCAGGATGGGCGGAGTAGAATTTAGAATTTTGTGCAGTGGAGGTAAAAAAGGGTAGTTACCTTAAAGAGGGACCTTCACATACTTTAATTTCTTTGCCAAGTGCATTCCAGGAATGCTCAAAGGAAAATATAACACACAAAGTTAAAGAGGTGAAAACCGAATACTTCTCTTCACTCATCAGTGTCTACAACTCCAAACAGACCTTTGAATAGGCAGAAGCATTTAAGCAATGTTGGTTTCATCCAGTTCCCTATTAAAGTTTAAATATTTATTCCAAATAAAGAAAGACTTATTTTCTTTCTGAAAAAATCTGTATCTCTTCTAAGACCCTGAATCTCAGTGGTTTTTGTAACATTACTGAAAAATGGGGGAAGCAACAAGCATTCACTAACACAGCAGCAAATTAATGATGGTGAAGGCTTCGGGGAGGAATGTTTTACAAAGGGCTTTTAAAGTCTCCTAGGTTCTGCCGTGACCAACAAGCCTCACCCAGGAAATGATTTCCCAGGCCAATACGCACAGCTAAAAATGAAGGTGGTCTCCAGCTTCCAAACAACGAATTGCCTGGTGGGAAGTTTATTTTCGTATTTACTGTAGTGTGAGAGAATGGTAATTATCTAGAGGTTATGTCATCCAATGAGGAAACAAAGTAAGGAAGACAAAAAAAAAAAAAATCCACCACTGAAAATGTCTTCATTGTAGAAACCATTCTAACCTCTGACACATCTGTAGCTTGTTTGCGAAAAGACCTTATTTCTGAACCAGGAAAATGGACTTTGTATGAAAAACTGGGAAAAGCAAGAAATGGTCCAAAAACTCTTAACAATTCTTCCTAAAATCTGAATAGAATTGTAAAACATAACAAGCAAGTCATTTCTGCAGATGGCTTGGGTAATGTGAGCCCAAGGGCTTGAGAGAGGGGGACACAGCCATGAGGCACAACTCTGGGCTCTGCTGTACTTTTTTTTTTTTTTTTAAGATTTTATTTATTTATTTGACAGAGAGAGAGATCACAAGTAGGCAGAGAGGCAGGCAGAGAGAGGAGGGGGAAGCAGGCTCCCTGCTGAGCAGAGAGCCCGATGCGGGGCTCGATCCCAGGACCCTGAGATCATGACCTGAGCCGAAGGCAGAGGCTCTAACCCACTGAGCCACCCAGGCGCCCCTGGGCTCTGCTGTACTTGATTCCACATTTGTGCTGCCTCTAAGCCCTTCGTTAACCACAGCACTAAGATCTCTTCTACCTCCCTCATGCCTCCCAGCCCTCTAAACTTGGGCACGTTAATCTAAAGAAGCCAGTTCTGTGAAATGGGGATAACCAGTACCTGGCAAGGCCTGTGAGGGCTGCCTGAGATGACAAATATGAAAATATCTGGAACTTCTGCTTCCACCCTCAAGAGTACTTGGTACAGGACTTGTTCTCCTGTTTTAAGTAACTAGAAAAACTGACGAATAACTGAATAACTGAAATGACTTTTTTCGGACATTTTGTAACAGGCAGCGCTGGATAGCGATCCCAGAGAGAAAAAAGTAGCCAAAGAAGAGGAGTGCTCTGATTCCCACCAGGTTTTCCACTTGGAGGTGCTTTTGGAACAAGAGCACAGAGCATGGCTTTGAAGAGGGAAGCCAAAACACACTGGAGTGCAGGAAACCTGAGGTAGCTGAGGCTTACTGGGCAGAGCACCAAAGAGGAGGAAACTGCACAGTGAGAGAGGTCCAGAACGCTGCCTGAGGGAGCCCTTGAGTCTTGGACTGAACAGTAGGCTGCACACACGGAGAGTAAGGTTCCAAAAGCCAGGCAAAGAAAAGCTATTAGGGTAGTGCGCGGCATAGTGACAAGAGGTAATAATACTGCATTGCATATCTGAAAGTGTTTAAGAGTAGATCTTAAAAGTTCTCATCCCAAGAAAAAAAATTTCTGTAACCTTGCTTGGCAACACATGTTCACTAGCCTTACTGTGTGGTAATTTACATTTACACAAGTATTGAATCATTACGTTCTCCGCCTGAAACTAATAGAATGCTGTATGTCAATTATACCTCAATAAAAGAAAGTCAGAAAAACTATTAGGGAAAGAAAAACTAGCAGAGAATTGTAAAGCAAACAATTCTCACAGTTCATATAAGGTTGGAAGACACTCAAGTTCTAACCAGCCACAGTAAAGAGACCTCGCTGAATATGCAGGTATTCAGACACAAGAAAAGTCATGCCTTAATAGTAGAGCTAAATTAGAGGGTAAAGAATGGCTCTAGGTATGCTTTCATAAAGCTTAAGAACAAGATTCAAAAAGATCAAGCTGTTTTGTAAGTAACATATCTGCCCACCAAAACAAAACTCAACACTCCTTTTAAAGAAGGCAACAAAATCTAGATGATCGTTAAGACATTGGCAATATCGGGCGCCCGGGTGGCTCAGTGGGTTGGGCGACTGCCTTCGGCTCAGGTCGTGATCCCGGAGTCCCGGGATCGAGTCCCACATCGGACTCCCGGCTCTGCGGGAAGTCTGCTTCTCCCTCTGACCTTCTCCCCTCTCATTCTCAGTCTCTCTCTCTCTAATAAATAAATAAAAATCTTAAAGAAAAAAAAAAAAAAGACATTGGCAATATACACTCTCTCATCAGAAGTAACCAGAGACATGGAGCAGTAAAATGTAACTCAAAAGCAGGAGAAAATCTGTTAAATGGAGACCTCAAGTGACAGAGATGAGAGAGCGAGCTGGCGCGGAAAAACTTTAAACAGCTACCGTAAGTATGTTCAAGTATTTAAAGGACAACAGGGACCTATGAGGAGAAAGTGGGAAATACGAGAAAAAAGGACCAAATGCAATTCTGGCCCTGAAGAGGACAATATCTGAAATGAAATTTCAGTGGACTGCATTAACAGCAGATTAAGACCCCATGGGAAAAAAGTAAAACAGTGAATTTGGAAGATATATCAACAGGAATTATCCATATGGAAGCATGGGGGAAAAAAGATTAAAAAAATTAAATTAATAGAGCCTCATTAACCCACAGTACGCCAGTGCGTGATCTAATGTATGTGTAACTGGAAGATTCAGAAGATGGGCGCAGGAGAAAATAAAGAAATCAAGATTGGCAATTAGTATTTTTATTTGATGAAAAGTACAAATCCACAGATCCAATCACATCTCCACTGTCGAATATAAAGGAAATGATCCTTTAGGAACATTGGACTGGAAAGCTTTCTCTCTCTCTCTCTCTCTCTCTCTTTAGAGGGGGGAGGTGCAGAGGAAGAGGGAGAGAACGATTCCTAAGCAGGCTCCATCCCCAACGCAGAGCCTGACTTGGGGCTCCACCTCACAACCCTGAGGTCAAGATCTGAGCTGAAATCCAGAGTCGGACACTTACTCAACTTAGCCACCTAGGCATCCCAGCATTTTCTCTTTTTAATGATTATATTGAAAGAAAGGATTTCCTGACCCAAAATAAAGTTGGACAAAATGTGGTTACATGACCTCCCAGCACACACAGCAAAGTCTCATCTCTGGGGGTGCCATGGCCAGGGAGAGGCTGCTGGGGTGTGCAGAGGCCGGTTTTGATCCTGTCAGCTTGAAGTAAGAGAGAGAAATACGCAAACTGACACTTTCAGGGCTGTAGAATAGAAATACTCTCGGACTTTCTGTTCCCTGGAGGAAACCTGACATTCTGAAAGGGCAGAAAAAGAAATTATGGACTCTTCTGCTCCTCAGCTTTGTCCTGAAAGGTTACAGGGGCCTTAGAGGAGGACACTGAAGTGAAGAGGAACCCTTTGCTGCTGAACATTCTAGAACTGTAAAAGTGCACCATCTGAGACAGTTTACTAATTCAGGCTTATCCCCACCCGTAGCCTTTACCGTTATTGGGATTTGGGGACAAAATATGCACAGAATGCTTATTTTGCTTATTCTAGTGTCTTACTTGATGCCACATTGCTTATGCATGGTCTTGCTATACATTTCTCACATTGCCTTTCATCATCAAGAGGTGGCTGGGAATGTGTGAATGCATAAATAATAGTCCAATTTCCAATCTGGCCACTCATGCATAGAATCAGAGTGTTTATAATGTCCACAACAGTCAAACTATGGAAAGAGCCCAGATGTCCAGCGACAGATGAATGTACAAAATCAAATATTAATATACATACACATGAAATATAGGGAATATATATCTATAATGGAATATTAGTCATCCATCAAAAAGAATGAAATCTTGCCATTTGCAGTGACATGGATGGAACCAGAGGGTATTATGCTAAGTGAAATTAGTCAGAGAAAGACAAATATCATATGATTTCACCCATATGTGTAATTTAAGAGACAAAACAGATGAACCTAGGGGAAGGGAAGGAAAAATAAAATAAGATAAAAACAGAGGAAGAGGCAAACCACAAAAGAGTCTTAACTCTAGGAAACAAACCAAGGGTTGCTGGAGGGGACAGGAGTAGGGGGTTGGGGTAACTGGGTGATGGGCATTAAGGAGGACACGTGATGTAATGAGCACTGGGTGTTATATGCAACTGATGAATCACTAAATTCTACCTCTGAAACTACTAATATATGTTTTTAAAAAAAAAAGAACCAGGGTGCTTATTATATTATTTTCCCAGACCCTTTCATATAGCTCTTTGCGGTGAGGATAATTTATATAACACAACAAACTGGAACAACATGACTGAAGCGTATAGGGCAAATGTCAGAGTCTCTGGAAAAGAAGAGTCTCGGGGCATACCGAGCTTTAACATTTTATACAGTCGCAAGCAGACTATGGAACGTTAAAATAATATTTAAGAGTTGAGGCTATTTATGGGCTTTAATAGTCTCTCTTGCATGTCGTTTCCAAGTTGGCAACAGCAAAACCATGGCAACAGGAAATTCTTCCCTGCAGTGGAGTTTATGAATGCTTTTCTGCTTTCATGACTCAACTCCTTATTTAATTTCCTGTACAGAAAACTGGAGAGATTACTATAGACTGCAATACAGATGTGCTAATCCAAAGACCCTCTCTAAGAAAACTGGTCACAGGTGTCCATGGACGGATTTCGAGATAAAATTTAAAACTGCCTCCTCACAGACACACAGCAGATGTCAGCCTACTCGAACCTAAATAGATAGTTGAGAACTTCACTATATTATTAATGACTTGGGGAAGGGGGTGTGCGTGTATGTTCATGTACTTTGTATGTTCATGAGCCATAGCTAAAAAAAGCCTGTTCCATCACCGTGCTTTTAATCACTGAATTTCAGGAGCCAAACTAATACCAAAGCTAAGAAGCCTATTTTCTTAGGGATTCGATTAGACTCTGAATAATAAAAATAGAAATAAGCAAACAAAAGCCCTCACTATGAATAGAATACAAAAACGAGTAAGAAAACCATACAAAGCCTGACGGCATAGATAAGCACGAGGATTACGAAAGAAATAAACGAAAGTAAAAAATTCTAGAGCTTACGACCAGATGGTTTGAGGATTCTAGAATTTTTACTCCCTCTAACATTGAGCTAAATATAAGGAAATTTATGCAATACTATCCAGGAGCCGATCTGCATGATTTGCACCCACTGCTCCTCTACTACTCCATCCACACTTCTGATAACATAATTTTTTTTTTTTTAAACTAGTCCAATCGTAGCTACTTTGATTACAGTCTTCAATTGTTTTGGTGCCACATCCTCCCTCTCTGGCTTCCTCTCCTCTCTCAGCAGCAGTGTTCTACAGTAAATGGCAATGTTGTTTTATGGGCAATTTAGCAGATGAACATCAACGCAGCAGGAGGGAAACAAGCCTAGCAGGAGAGTGTAAGTATTTCTTACTTTTGGTGTCAAGCTGTGCACGATACTTCTCAAATCCTTTGAGCCGAACACGTTCTCCCAAGAGCTGAAGGAACTCCTCAAACGCGGGGCCAGCTGACTCGTTGTTGTACATCTCTTCTTCAGTGCTCTGTCCGGCTCTGCAGTACATGACGCCCACCTTCTGCTGATAGTTCAGCTGGAAAGAGAGGCGGTACAGGCCACGTAAACGTAGGCAGGTCCACCGGGCCCCCCGTAAACGCTCCAAACTCCCGCGGGGCACAGGCCCATCGGAAAGCTAACGTCTCTCTTCTCTTGAAATCCTTCTGTTTTAATTCTTCTGTCTCTAATCCAAAAAAGACAGCAGAACGAGCATCTATACATGTAATCTTCACAAGTTAAGCGAAAAGGCCAGGAAAATGAATTAACACTTTCTGTATGACAAGATCATGCATCCTTAGGAGAGAGGTTGATACTTTAGGGAATTTCTCTGAATGGATTGCATGGTACAAAATGAGACTCTAAAAAAACAGCCTGACAACAAAAGGTAATTCTTTTTTAATCATCTCCCCCTTTTAAAAAGGGGAAGGCTTTACAAATTTAAAAGTGGAGGTTCACTTTACAAAAGATACTTTATTTTTTTTAAAGATTTTATTGATTTATTTGATAGAGAGAGATCACAAGCAGGCAGAGAGGCAGGCAGAGAGAGAGGGGGAAGCAGGCTCCCCGCTGAGCAGAGAGCCCGATGCAGCGCTCGATCCCAGGACCCTGGGATCATGACCTGAGCCGAAGGCAGAGGCTTTCACCCACTAAGCCACCCAGGCGCCCCCAAAAGATACTTTAAAATAAACATTATTTCACACTAAAAATCCCATAAATGTACTGGCAAATTTTAAGGTTGTTTTTTTTTTGGTAAAACTGGAAAAGATTTCGCTCCCAATGCCATTTTTCCAATATACTAAATTATAAACCTCAGTTATATCTTTGTCAGAGCACTAGCATCATCAACAATATACTTTTCAAATATTTTTTCTAAACGATGAGTGCCTGAATAGAAACTTGAAAAGGGGTTTCATAATGGCAAATCAGCTAGTGGCAAATATTACTTCCTCAAAGACAGTTAAAACAAATCATTCAGGAGATTTAAATACGATATAATATTAATCAAAATATTTACTCATCACTGAAAAGTCTAGTCATTCTGCAAATTTTATGGTGATATTAGCCATTTAACAAGACATTAGTTTTCTTTTTTTTCTTTTAAGATTTATTTATTTATTTGAGAGAGAGAAAGAAAGCCCGCACACACATATGAAGGGGGGAGGGGCAGAGGGAGAGGAACCTAGAGAACCTCAGATTCCCCGATGAGTGCAGGAGCTCAACTTGGGGCTGGATTCCAAGACCCCAAGATCACGACCTGAGCCGAAACCAAGAGTCTGACGCTCAACCGAAAGAGCCACCCAGGGGCCCCAAGACTTAGTTTCTGATATAAAAATTCAGACTTTTAATTCCCCAGTAAAATCGGGACACTCCATACTGCTTTGGCCTCTTTCCAGGGTGACACTGAGGCCAGTGCATCCGTCAATTTTCATCTCCTAAAGCGAAAGGGGTAAGGGAAGAGGCAAAATCAGAACGGCTAACGTTTACGGAATACCCACTCTACGCCAATCCCTGTTTGGTGTTAAGATACGTGAGCGGATCCTCGCTACAGCCCACAGAGCAGATACCGTCCCTGTGACAGAGCAGCAGCACCGGAAAGTGGCAGAGGAAGTGCCGAGGGAGCAGGCAGACACGAGAGACCGAGAGACCGCAGACTGGGTCCTGGGACTCAGCTGGCTCTATTAAGTACCACCAAGATTCAACCAGGTTTGAATCCACAGCCCCTTATTTGCAATTCTCAAGTTGGAAGGTAAAAACCAAATTTAGGCAAACAAATGTGGCAGTATAACTTGATACGGGCTGACATTAGTACTTTTAATTTATTCCACATTATATGAATATTCACATTTTCCCCCTGTGGAATATTAATGTGATGGTAGGTGCTGTCTCAGACCCCAGTGGGAATATTACCATATGGTATACATATTCTTTTGTCCTCGTAAAATGTGGACATTTCTGAATTCTGAAACCCACCCGGCCCCTACCCTTTTACATAAGGGCCTGTGAACCTGAACTACTCTTTCCAACTTTCTAAACCAAGTGATTCAGAACTGTAATGAGAAAATGTCACAGGAGCAAAACTCTCTCTTGCTTTCCTCCCTCCACTGCACCTACCTCGTTGACGAGGAAGCGCCACGGCCTTTACACGACCCCCAGAGACCGGAGTGCTCCTAGGAGTGACTCTCCCTTGCTCCGCCTACTCCAGCAGGCAGAAGGTCAAGGGCCAAGTCGGAAACTTGCAAACAACCAGGTATAGTAATCATGGCATATTTTCAAAACAGCATGTGACGTCACACTATTTCTATTCATTTAAATCATTGACAGAAACACACTTGACCTAGCTCATTTTCATACACCACATGTAGGTAAAACTCGACAGAAGACGTGAGAATAAAACCTCCCGCACACCGCTGACACGTCTCCCTTTTCTCAGCTGACCTGCGTCAAGTGTCTGGATGCGGCCAATGTCTGCAGGGGACTCCCACAGGCAGAGATCTCACCTGGGCCTTAGCATTAATCTGGGTACGTACCCTATTAGGTCTCAACAAATAACAAATACTAGTAGGCCCTGTGTCAACTACGAGAGCAGTCCTTCCGACGTCTGCCCGCAGGGAGGGCTAGCAAAGAGATAAAGGCACGTGGAGAAAGGAAGGGGTTTTGAGCCATTTGCTGTTTGGCTCTGGGCCTCCCAGATCAGGCTTCTCAGGCCACAACGTAGAACGAAAGTCACCCTGTTCAAGAAAAAGCATCACGGGGACACTGGATTTGTGGATGGCTTTTTAAAACTTCTCAGATAAAGGCTAAGATTTCATTCAACATTCAAAAAGATTCGTTTATATCTTAAAAAGGAGTTCACTACAGAGAGAAGGAAGGAAGCTTCCCCCGAACCACTGGAGGGCTGAATCCCAGGACAACGAGCCGGTATGCCGCCTCCTTCGGACGGGTTTCGCATCCTCTGGTGAACTCCACCGGCAACTCGGAGAACAAACTGGCGTCTGCTGCTCGTGAAAAGAAGGAGCCTTTAAGAGGATTAGGAAATTTGTTAGAATGTCAGATTTCCTCCTGTTTGAAACTGTGCCAAGTGTCACTGCTCTATCCTCTAACGTGACAATATGCCTGTGTTCGTGGTTTCTACTGCAATTAAATCAAGGTAGGTGGTATTCTTTGAACGCAGGCCCCTGGAATCTTTAGTTAGCAACCCTGCCCCCTGCCAGAAAGAGAGGAGCCGGGGAAGAGGAGTGAGGTAAATATAACGCGGACCGTTTCAAGAGAAAGAGCAAATGTAAATGGAGGCAGAGCTATGGTTTGGGGTTGTGAGTCCTTAGGAGGTCATATAAAACAGGAGTTTTTCTGGAGACACAAACACATGTGTATGGGTTTACATACA
>JAPYYJ010002009.1:0-13401 GCA_028533885.1 Nasua narica | reverse complement strand
CGGACTGTACATACTGTTTTGAGTAAGAATGTGCTGAACTCAGAATGTCTGTGGTTTCATATGCAATAATATATTTTTCTAAAAATATGGACTTTACAGGAAGGTGTGTGAGTACAATTACTATGAGGGCTAAACTCACTATCATTCTGGATTTTTTTGATACTTACCTTCAGAGTGAATGCTATACAATGTTTCGCTGTGTAGAAGAAAGATGTCGTCAATAAGCCTCACAACAAACCCGACGGCGCCGGTGAGGCCAGCGGCGGGAGTATGTAAGAGGGATTCTTCTATTCACCTCTAAACTTTCTCCCTCAACTGTAGAAGCCATTTCAGTGTCACTTGACACCTCTGTCACGTGTGTCCAGAGTGCTACCATCTAGAAAGGTGACTCAACTCTCATTCGGTGCACATCTCAGGGTCTTTAGACAAGTACAAGTTTGGTAAATTAATGGGATTTAGTTTTGGTGTCTCTGGTGACATTGATTTGTGTATTTTAAGAAATCTAGGGTTCTGTTTGGGAGAGATGTGACATTCATGCCGACGTACTACACATTGTAACGTCCCCATGTTGATCGGTTGTGAGTTTACAGTTTATACCGTAGGCACACGTTGCCCTGAGATGGCAGAGTAAGTGAATAAATGTCTTGCCTACCTGTTTTTTCGTCTGGGAATGTTTCTCCTAGGTCATGCCTGATGTCAGGGTCCCGTCCTCCAACTGTGTCAGTGAGATGCCCGGAGCGCCGTGGGTGGGAACGCCAGTTCGCAGGACTGGAAACATCGGGAAGTGTTCAGTCTAGACCCCTTTCTTGCAGCAGCGCCCTGGGCCTCCAGTAGTGCTCCATTGTCCCCTGAGGGCTTAGAACAGGAATCTCTTAACTGGGACAGTGTGAAATCGGTCGACATACAGCATGAAGTTCCCTGTTCCTGCCACTTGATCTACCTCACCTATTCAGAAACCACAGCAGGGCCGGCCCTTTGTTGACAATGGCGTGTTCCAGTGGGGAGAGCGCGGGCAAGGCTGCCAGCAGACCTGGAGTCGTCAACAGCAAACTTGTGAAGAGCCCTTGAACACAGGTCCAGGAATCCATACTAGCTCCTTGGGCTTTTTGCCACATGTTGTAGAGAAACTCCTGACGGCCCTTAGTTGGGAAGTACATAGAACTCAACAAGGATGACCTCAAAATGCAGATAATTCCTTCAAATTTTTCATTGGACTTTGGAACAAAGGTTCTTTTCCCCCCTTAGAGTAGTCTTTCTTAACTGCATATTACTTAAATTCACAATGATCAAAATTTGAATTATTTTACTTCACATCAAGTACCTGACAAGAGACATGGCTGAGAACTACGTGTGACAGCCAGAAAAAGATGTTCAGGCAGCATCGAGTTCCTTGTAAGTCACACTGTGAAGGCTGCCTACCTGACGTACGTTTGAGGGTGTCTCCCCACAAGCAACCGTCAGAAGGTAATGGGGTACTTCCGGCCAGAGGCCCTCCTATCGATTACTCTGACTCACTGTACCATGGGCAATGAGACCTTTGTCACTTTGTAGCATGTTAGCAACATTAATTCTGAACATTCACACTTAAGGGTAATCAAACCGAATAAAGTCATGTACTTTCCACATAATGAGGAAGCAAGAAAGATGGAGCCAATCCCCCAAAGGAATGAGACAGGTCAGGTACTGGGAATTCAGGTTAGTGTGTTCAGAAGACCCCTAGGACACTGCCTTAAAAAAAAAAAATGAGCTACAAATTAAAATCCAGGCACAGTGCACCAGGTAGAATACAAACACGTCACACAATAGCCAAATGACCCAAATCTTTCTTTGTTAACAGAGCCCACTGAAAAGCTTACATTTACTTTGTGAGGAAAACCTATTTATATGTGAGACCTAAAAAAAAAAAAATTCTGTTAGGTAAAGATGGTTTTCGGTATTTGGAGAGAAAAAAACGTACGTAACCAGAGACGTGACCCTTGTGGAGGTCACTGCTTCAACTGTAAACCGCACTCCCTTGTCACCCTCGATCCGCAAAGAGGAGTCGAAAATTCAAACCAACTGCATCCTCCCCACTAACTGCCTCCCACCCCACTCACAGCTTTTGAAATGAACTGTGGAAATTTAACCTTGAAAATGTAATAAATAAACCTCAACAACACTTTTCTTGCTCCTCTTTGAAGAAAAAGGTCAAGAAACTTCCTACCATCGTAGACCCAACTCCACTGCTGGCAGCAGAGGCCTCACCGAAACCACACTGCAGGGATTTCAGATCTGCTCGGGTAGAGCGATCGCTTCTTTCCTTTCAGGTCTGCTTTGACCTTCCAGAGAAGCAGTTCCATGCAGGTGGTTGCATTTTCACTTGAACTGTGACCTCCGAACAGTACAGAATAGAGGGCAACATCTTAGATCTACAATGACTGCATCCATGATGATACTCACACCGGTTCTCAAAGCGAAGCCTTGAGTTCATATTTATAAAAAATCAACACTGGGCACTTAACATGATTCTGATTGCTTTGTAAAGATCATACATAAATCTAGATTAGCAAACCTCTCCCTTTTCCTACATAGGCTGTCCCCACATTGTCATTACCTTGCTGTGACAAGATAGCACATTGTTACCTTCTCTGTAAATCTCGTCTCCAGAGAAAAACAAAGTGGCAGGGAGTAATAAAAAAATCTGGCAAAAAGCCAAAAATAGCACTAGAAAAAGTACAACTCTCTACACAAAAGTAGATGAAATTTACCCCAAATACAAAGCCTAGAGTTTGGATGAGAATAATAAATGATGCAGGAGGTTAAATGAGAAAAGTCATATGATCAGCACGTCTAAAATGGTATGGTATTCTTCATTTGTGTTATTCTGGGGGAAAAAAATGGGGTAGTATATGTTTATATAAACTTTTTTTTTAATTTTTTAAATAATTTTATTTATTTATTTGACAGAGAGAGAGAGAGAGAGACCACAAGCAGGCAGAGAGGCAGGCAGAGAGAGAGGGGAAAGCAGGCTTCCCGCTGAGCAGAGAGCCCGATGTGGGGCTCGATCCCAGGATGCCAGGATCATGACCTGAGCTGAAGGCAGAGGCTTTAACCCACTGAGCCACCCAGGCATCCCTAAACTGTTTTTTGTTAAGTGAAATATTTTCCTAAGGCTCAAGACGGTTCTCAATAGAACACATTACATTTTATAATAGGATGCTGTGGGAATTTTTGGAGATCTGAGTATTTTCAGCAAAACAGATAAAGACCCACAGTGAGACAGCAGTAGTGTCTCACAGACGAAGAATCCCAGAATAAAGACCATAGGGTACAGTTGGTATTTTGTACAATTAATGACAGGATCAGAGGGCCTTCCCATATCTTAGCTATCTTTAGAAACACAGCACTGTAACAAATTTTAACACAGGCAGAATTTTCTTAGAATTCTCCATTGTGCCCCAGAGGGGCCTACGTGGGTGTGCATGAATGTACAGAGTGCCCTCCCTTCCCAGGCAGACGCTGCCCAACTGTGCATATGGCAATGCCACCAACGGGGCAGTCGGGAGCTATACTTCCTGCGCTTGACTAACTTGTTTAATGTCGGGTGTATTTCATCCGAAAAAAGAGAAGATGTTCTAAGAGCCACACACACACACACACACACACAACCCAGTACAAATCAAGTGCGCGTATGATGAACCTATTGAATTTAAACGATCCTTTTTCTAACACAACACACACAATTGACTCTGGGTGAGAGGACCTGACCCAGTACATTTAGGAAATCTCACTTAAAGAGAAGCTTGTACGAAAAGAGGTAGCCAGCAAAATGGAGACTGGAATCAGACGGCCACACCAGCAGAAGTGTTATCCGCGAACTCAAAGGCCAGGCAACTTGCCGACCAGCGATCTGGCCACCGTTCTCTGTGTAATGGCTATTCTGACGCCTGTGGAAGACCCAGGACCACACCAGGCAGTGGGGCGTCTGAGTGCTTTCCACATAAACAGCTGCTATAGGGTTCTCTACCCTAGGAGAGACTCCTTAAGGAAAAACCTACCTTAAGCATTTCAGGGAGCAGACCTTTTACCACGAATGCCATGATTTGTTTACTCACGTCAGACCTAGGATCCTGATATTAATCATAAACAGGCTCTTACCACAGTCCTGAATGACTCCCTCAGCCGCGAGACTCTTGAGGGATCTTTTGTGAGGCAAGCGTAGCCGATGAGGAAACAGAACTGTTGTGTCCATAACCGAAGTATGAATTAGCTGTCAAGTGAAAGAAAGTGCGATCAGGCGCTCTCCCCAGAGAATAACCCCACTGACTGCAGCCACGATCGTTGTAGAGGGAGAACCATGCTCCACGGTCAAGGACTGTGAGGCAGCTATGATGGATCAGTCACTAAGCACTCCACGTGGATTATCCAGTCCAACTTGCAGACTAGCCAAGTGAGGTAAATATTTTATGGTCCCTTTTATGATACTGGCCCTTTTTACGGCCAAGGGAACTGCAGCTCTGAGAGATGCAGGACGGAGTTAGCAGGGTACCTGGAAAGCCAATCCACGCAGTCTGACTTGTGGATCCGCTTTGCTCCTTGGAGCACCACTAGGGGGCAGCATGTGCAGACAGGTCTCAGAGAGGACTGGAGGAGGGTAGATACAGAGCCACACTCCTCCCACCCTGGGACTCCCGCTGAAGGGGCCACACCTCAGCTTAGCACGCGTCCTACCACCTCTTAGTGTTTCCGCGTCCACGTCTGGGAAGGGGGCATGGACGAGGACCCCGTCCCGTCTGTGTCCACATTTCCTGTGCTTATACGTGGAAGATGATGCATAAAGTTTCACTGAAGTTTCAAAAAACAGAAAATAGGATAAAAATACGAGCAGTCAGATAACTGAGAGCCTAGAAAGCGACAGAAGGACACCCCTAGGAAGAACTTTCTCCAAGTCCCCACCTCTCTTGTCGCATAGTTTGGCAGGTCCGGGTGGAGGCACATCCCAGTCTTACCTGTCATGTGCGAAGACAGCACTGCTGTTGGAAACAAAACTATACTTTGAATGCCTGGAGCTGTACAGAGAACGAGGCTGGCATTCACCTATGAAATTGAAGTAGCTCTATTCGTATTCTTGCTCCCAAGAAGAACTAGCCCCTCCCAGCATGAAAGTGAGTCCTAGGGGTGGCTACAACAAATGGTCAGCCAATGTCTCCAAAGTTCGAGAGCTCTGCTGTGCAAGTGGTAAGCCACCGGCCGCATGGGGGCTGTTTAATAAAAATGAAAAGATCATTTTCTCAGTCACACTGGACGTACTGTAAATGTTCAATAACCAAGTGTGGCCATCGTCTACCATAGTAGGTAGTGAAAATATACAAAGTTCTAGTGGATACCAGTGTTCTGGAACAGAGGTGGTTCCAGACTCCTTACAGTGCCACGCTGTGAGTATGCTGGGTTTGCAGACCACACAGTCTCCGTCCTATTCACCAATGCTGTCGTAGCATGAAAGCAGCCATAGGAAATACAGAAGTGAAAGGGGGCGGTGGGTCTAACGAAAATATTTGCAAAAATAGGTGGCCAGCACCGGCCACAGTGTTCTGACTCCTGTTCTAGAGCAAAAAACAGGTCATTTTAACCTGAAGTATATTAAGGGGTAGATTTTCAAGTCTTTTGGGCCAGGAAAAATGAACGTGGCATTTAATTTTGAGCCTACCTGCAAGACCTACCTGGACTTAGTACAAAAAAGTATCTCGAAATAGGTGAATAAAATGACCTGTTAGATAAACTTAGTCTTGCCCATTTGAATATTAAAGACAATGTCAAGCAATGATTTCGGTTTAATCCTAACGGATTTTCTTTTTGATCTGGATGAATCAAAAGACTGTCACTGCTCTTGGTTTTCGATGGTTGGACTGTATTATCAACATGGACAGCAATTCTTTTCTTCTTATGTAACAGGGCAAATCGACTATCAGTGATAAGGCAATAATAAGGCCTCCCATCTTAACACATACTGTTTTGTAAAAGTACGAGGCTGTAGTTCTTTACCTTAAGAGCGCACAGACTATGTTCAAAGCCACGTCCAGTTAGGACAGTGTCGGCACTGAACAGGTTCAGCAGGACGGCGAGGACGTCCCGGATCGATGTTTTAGTGTTCTCCAGGTCATCTTCGGCCACACCGGAAATACCTGCCCCAGTAAGACACACAATGCAAGAAGGTAACTCGCTGGATCTCCTCCGTTACAGTTAGAACACCTCACTGAGCCAACGCGGCCAACATTCACTGAACAAAACAAAGATCTTACTTGCAACCATCAAGTTGGATGCTATCAAGGATAGTAAAGCTATCCTTTACTAGCTTATATTTGTAAAATACAATGTGGATTAATTCACATAAAGCTGGGAGGGGGGAGACATTAGGAGTTCACAGAGTTCCCCTGAACTCTTTTTGTATAATCTTGAGTTTTATCCCCTATTTCAAGTGAGCCTAAAACAGCCACCAGGGAAAACAATATGGAAGTTCCGCAAAAAATTAAGAATAGCATTACAATATGATCTCGTAATTGCACTACTGGGTATTTACCTAAAGAAAACAAAACCACCATTTTATTTTTTTCCTTTCTTAAAAAAAAATTAACGTATAAAGTATTATTTGCCCCAGGGTACATGTCTGTGAATCATGAGGCTTACACATTTCACAGCACTCACCATAGCACATACCCTCCCCAATGTCCATAACCCAGCCACCCTATCCCTACCCCCCTACCCCCCTGCCACCCTCTGTTTCGTGAGCTTAGGAGTCTCTTACGGTTTGTCTCCTTCCTGATACCATCTTAAAACCACAATTTTAAAAAGATATATGCAACTCTATGTTTACTGCAGCATTACTCATAATAGCCAAGATATGGAAGCAACCTAAGTGTCCACTGATGGATAAAGATGTGGTGTACACACACACACACACACACACAAACACACACATGGGAATATTACGCAGCATTAAAAAAGAATGAGGTCTTACCATTTTATGATAACACGGATGGACCTAAAGGGTATTATGCTAAGTCAGACTGAGTTTTCACTCATATGTGGAATAGACCTATCCATATAGAGAATTAATGGTTGCCAGAGGGAAGGGGGATGAGAGGATGGCCAAAATGGGCAGAGGGGAGTGGGAGATACATGCTTTTAGTTGTGGAGTAAATAAGTTCTGGGAATAAAAGGTATAGCACGGGGAGTATAGTTAGTAATATTTTAATAGTGTTGTATCATGATACTTGTGATCATAGAATAACAGAGATGTTGAATCACAATCTTTTATGCCTGAGACTAATGTAACATTGTGTGTCAACTATACTCAAATAACAAAAAATATAAAGCCTAAACATGAAATATGGGTAGCATCGAAGAGCCCTAGTGAGAGTACGGATAACCTAAGCTTGAACTACACTATGACACTACTACTTACTTAAATTTGGTTTTGTTTTTTACTGTTTTATTGTTTTATTTTAACTTCAGGATAGTTAACATACAGCATTACATTAGTTTCAGGTGGACAATACAGTGATTCAGCAATTCTGCACATTACTCAGTGCTCATCATGGTAAGTGTACTCCTACTCCCCTTCACCTACTTCCCCCACGTCCCCCTTTCCCTCTGGTAACCATCAGTTTGTTCTCTCTAGCTAAGAGTCTGTTTATTGCTTTCTCTCTCTCTCCCTCTTTGGCCCCACGATCACTTGCTTAGTTTCTTCAATTCCACAGATGGATGAAACCATATGGTATTTGTCTTTCTCTGACTGACTTATTTCCCTTGGCACTATACTCTCTTGCTCCATCCATGTTGTTGCAAGTGGCAAGGTTTCATTCTTTTTTATGGCCGAGTAATATTACATATATATATGTATATAAACATACTACATCTTCTTTACAGTTCCTATATTTGGTTTTCAGAAAGTTATTTAACCTTCTGGTCTCAGTCTTATCTGTAGAGTTAATTACCAATCTTAATGGCTTATGAGGACCAGTGAAATACATGCAGAAAACTACTCTAGTGGCTTCCATGAAGCCCATCCTAAGTAACTGTCCAGAAACATGGCTACTGCTATGCTTTACTGCAATTTAGGAGAAAACCAAGATATAAAAATACCGAGAAGGTATTTTTTTTAAAAAGAGGTTTATATATTTGACACAGCGAGAGACAGTGAGAGAGGGAACACAAGCAGGAGGAGTGGGAGAGGGAGAAGCAGGCTTCCCGCCAAGCAGGGAGCCCCACGCGGGGATTGATCCCAGGACCCTGGGCTCATGACCTGAGCCAAAGCCAGATACTTAACAACTGAGCTACCCAGACACCCCTGGGAAGGTATTTTTTACTTAAAGTATATATTGATATTATTGTCCCCTGTGAACAAAACATATGGCTCCACTTTTATTTCACACAGTATAGGAAGTATTAGCTAGAGCAACAAGGACATGATTTTATATATAGACAATCCAAAGACTCCACCAAAAAACTGTTAGAATAAATGAGTTCAGTAAATTTGCAGAGTCAAAAAAATCAATATACAGGGGTACCTGGGTGACTCAGTTGGTTAAACAACTGCCTTTGGCTCAGGTCATGATCCCGGAGTCCTGGGATCGAGTCCCACATCGGGCTCCCAGCTCCATGGGGAGTCCGCTTCTCACTCTGACCTTCTCCCTTCTCATGCTCTCTCGCACTCTCTCTCTTTCCTAATAAATAAATAAATAAATAAAATCTTTTTAAAAAAAATCAATATACAAAAGTCCATTGCATTTTTATACTCTAATAATGAAATTTCAGTAAAAATTAAGAAAATCCCATTTATAAGCATTAAAAAGAATAAAATACCTAGGAAAAAATTTAATCAAGGAAGTAAAAGACCTGTACACTGAAAACTAGGACACTCATGAAAGAAATTGCGAAGTAAATGTGAAGATAGTCCATGTTCACAGATTGGAAGAACACTGTAAATATTGCCCTATCACCCAAAGCAATCTACACATCCAATGCAATCATATCAAAATTCCAATGGCATTTTTCGAAGAAACAGAACAAACAACTGTAAAAATTTGTATGGAACTACAAAAGATCCTGAATAGCTAAGCAATCTTGGTTGCCCAGAAATAAACCCGTGCATATATGATCCATTAATCTAGTACAAAGAACGAATACACAATGGAGAAAAGATATCCTCTTACAATGAGTGGTGTTGGGAAAACAGGACAACCACATGCAAAAGAATGAAAGTGGGCGAGCCTGGTGGTGGGTTTGAGGAGGGCACGTATTGCATGGAGCCCTGGGTGTGGTGCATGAACAATTAATCTTGTAACACTGAAAAAATAAAATAAACGTATTTGGGGAGGGGAAAGAAAGCGGACTACCATATTATACCATGCTCAAAAATTAACTCAAAATGAATTAAGGACGACTGTAAGACCAGAAACCACAAAAGTCCTGGAACAGGCAAAAAGCTCCTCGACATTGGTTTCAGTCTTTTTTTTTTTTTTTTTGGATCTGACTCCATAGGCAATAGCAACAAAAGCAAAAAATAAACAAATGAGACTACCTTAAACTAAAAAGCTTCTGCACAGTTAAAGATACCATCAACATAATAACCCATGGAATGGGAGACGGTATTTGTAAATCATTTACTCAATGAGAGATTAATATCCAAAGTATTTAAAGAACTCCTCCAACTCAACAAAAAAAATCCCAATCTGATTAAAAACTGGGCAGAGGATCTGAACAGACATTTTTGCAAAGATCTGCAGACGGCCAACAGACTCACGAAAAATTGCTTGTTATCTCTCATCATCAGGGAAAATGCAAACCAAATCACGGTAAGATATCACCTCACACCTGTTAGAATGCCTACTGTCCAAAAGATAAGAAATAACAAGTGTTGGCGAGGATGTGGAACAAAGGGAAGCTTCGTGCACTGTTAGTGGTAGTATAAATTGGGGCAGCCAATATACCACCAGTATAGAGTATATATGGTACATAGCCATACACTATGGAAAACATGGAGCTTCCTCAAAAAATTAAAAACAGAACTACCATATGATCCACTAACTATGCTTCTGGGTATTTATTTGAAGAATATGAAAGCACTAATTGGCAAAGACATATATACTTCAGTGTTTATTGTAGCATTATTTTCAATGGCCAAGATATGGAAACAACCTAAGTAATCACGGATGGATGAATGGATAAGAAGATGCAACATATTATCTACAAAGAAATACCACTTAGCTCTAAAAAAGAATGAAATCTTGCTATTTGTGACAACCTGGATGAACCTTGAGGTTTTTAGACTAAGTGAAATAAATCAGAGCAAGATAAACATTGTATGACTTCACTTATACGTAGAATCTAAAAACCAAAATAAATCAACAAAACAAAACTCAGATGCAGAGATCAGAATGGTGGTTTCCAGAGGGGAGGGCTGTTGGGGGTAGGAAAAAATGGGTTAAAGAGACCGAGAGGTACAAATTTCTACTTACCAGTCGAGAGGATGTAATGGACAGCATGGGGACTATACTGTAAATTGCAGTACAATTTAAGCCTGTTGAAAAAGTGAATCTAAAAAGTTCTCACAAGACAAGAATTTTTAAACTTTGTATGGTGACAGATGGTAACTACTCTTATTTTGATCATTTCACATGCAAATGACAAATCATTATATTATACACCTCAAACTGGTAATGTATGCCAATTATACTTGAATCATTAAAAAAAGGATACCTAGCTCCATCATCAAGCTTAGGGAATTTGATAAATAATCAAGTATTTAGATTGAGAGGAAATTATCATGGAGTACTTGGGCTTACTATAAAACTTTTTTTAAAAAACTCAACGCATTGAATGCATTAGAAGTTTTTTTGAGACTCAAAAATCATTTATAATGCAAACCCTTCAGTTATCACTTTATCACTATGAATATCAATAATTACCAAGTATTTCCAAAAAGCAGTTAGGAAAGATTCCATTAAAACCATTAAAGAGTAAATACCACTGAAGTAACATTAGATATATTACAATTTTGTCAATATACCCCAATAAAGCAAAAAAAAACAAACAAACCCCAAAACCCAGTTAAATCAATAGGGCTATTCAAATGTGGCAAAAATAAGTAGGAAAAAAAAAATCCAAAGAGGTCAGGAGAAAGGTTAGTATACAAATATTAGTATTTTCTGATCATAGTAACCTTTACTGAGTTTTTATGCTTATACTATTTTTATGAACTGTGAGGGAATTTAGGTTTAAAAATGCTTATTAGAGGGTCCCTGGGTGGCGCAGTTGGTTGAGCGACTGCCTTCGGCTCAGGTCATGATCCCGGAGTCCCGGGATCGAGTCCCACATCAGGCTCCCAGCTCCATGGGGAGTCTGCTTCTCACTCTGACCTGCTCTCTCTCACTCTCTCTCTTTCCTAATAAATAAATAAATAAAATATTAAAAAAAATGCTTATTAGAATTCTGTATGAATATTCTCAATATTTATCATCAAAACAACTTTTAGTTTACATGACCACTTTGCTTTATTGTGTTCCAAAATTATGGACATATATATTATATATGATCTATACTTTATATACAGTATTATGTAAGATACTACATATACTGTACTATATTATGTATACTATATACATTATACATACTATATATGTGGACGTGTATATATGTCATATTTGTTTATATATGTAAACAAATCATATACACACACACACACACAAACACATAACAGTACTTTTAAGTACTTTTGGAGAATGTGTTAAAGAAAATTGAACAATAAATACAGTAACATCAATAATAAACACTTGTTATTCTAAGGTGAAAATTTATATCCTTGCCATTTTATATTTGAGGTAATATATAAATAGGTCATGTTAAATGGCTTATAAGCCTTGAGGAAACCCAAATTCAATTGATCAGTGATATCACTGGTGTTTCATATGAGGTTTTTAAAAAGTAAAGGCACATCTATATTGTGCCATTTCAAGTTAGCAGAGAGTTTGGGTCAGGAATATGTCATATTTTAATGATAATGATTCACAGAATAGAATCGGCATCGAACAATTAATTACTTTGCCTGCTGTATCAAAGCTATGTATACTCAGGGACATGTCCACAAGATTGAAGACATTTTTATCCAATGACAGTTTTTACGTAATGGAAATGACTAATAGGGCATTTTCAAAAGGAACTGATTAATGATGAAACAATGAATAAAATAATTTATTCAATGTTTTTACCTCTCTACCTACCACTCCAGCATGTTAATCAACACCGTGAGGGCTGAAGCCCTGTTATTTAGGGTTGTAACCGGGGATCTAACATAATTTTATGTCTGTCTGCATAATTTCAGCAAGGTACTCAATAAAATGCAAATGTTTTTGAACAAATGAATGAACTAAAGGAAAACAGTATAACTCATGTTATAACATTGACTCAGTAAAAGTACTAAGCTAAAACTCACCTAAACTTCATGTTGAATATTCTACATTCTCAAAACCAACACTTTTATACACCTGGTGTTAGGATCGATGACTTCCTCAGCTGGTTTCACAAATGTATCATAGACCACCTGGAGGATGGGATCAACCACAGTCACTTGGAGTAAGTTCCAGACCTTTTTCTGTATAGCACTATAAAGGGGAACATATTAAACTTACATAGCATATTTAGTAAACATTTTAACATCTGAGATATCTTAAAGGAGTATTTCTAACTAGAATAGACAATTTAATCCTATTATTTGGATTTGCTAACAAAAACCAGTCAGTGGATCTGACAGTCTTATAAAAGATGTTCCAACCTTTAATTTTTTTTATGTTAGTAATATTTCTGCTAATAAAATAATTCCATTTTCTTGGCTTAGTCTTTATGATTATTTTTATTAATAGACATCAATGCTATCTGGTAGAACATTCCATGATGACCAAATGTTTTATTTCTATGCTTTCTAATATGGCAGCCGGTAGCCACAGGTGTGAGGGGTACCCGGGTGGCTCAGCCAGTTTAGCAACTGACTCTTGATTTCGGCCCAGGTCATGAGCTCAGGGTCATGAGACCGAGCCCTGCACTGGGCTCTGTGGTGGGCGTAGACCCTGCTGGAGATCCTCCTTCCCAGGGCACCTGGGTGGCTCAGTTGGTTAAGGGTCTGCCTTCAGATAACGGCATTATTTATAACATTTTCCACCCATATAATTTCAGTAATTTGAGGAGCACCGCCATTGGTGATATATAAAGAACAATTAATCAACCAAAGGAGGACCGAGGACCAATTCCTGGCTCTATCCTTTACTAAGTATAGGAATTCCTCCATGTTGCCTAAGTCCCTTCAGCTTCAGTTGCTTCCAAAAATACGTGAACTACACGGCAGGGCTATGTGGGATAAAATGGGATAAA
>JAPYYJ010002008.1:0-13402 GCA_028533885.1 Nasua narica | reverse complement strand
AAGGAGCGGGCACTTCTTTGGAAGAGAAATTGGAGAAAAAATTCTTTCCTTTGGCGTCACCGCTTTGGAGCCCAAGAGAAACAGCCTGTCTTTTTTCTTCTTTTTCTCTCTTCTTGTTGCTCTTTTTGTTTTTCCATGCTCCCCGGCCTCGCTGGGAACTGTCTCGGCACGAAGGTTGGCTCTGCCCCTTCTTAGCTGTGTGATCCAGGGCAAACTAGCAAACCTCTCCCTGCCTCCATTTCCTTAGGCTGAGTGGACATCATGGGACTAGATGGCGAGACTGTAGAGAAGAGTCCATATCATTGGGTGAGGGCCGACCCGGTTCCTAGGGGGTAATTGCTTGATTGTGGTTGCTGTCATTTCTTTTCAAGATGGTGTCCGGAGAGGTCTCCAATTCCTGCTCTTGCCCTGGAAGCTGGCATGTCCGTTGGGGTGCTGGAGGCCTGAATCCGTAGTGACACCTGTTGTTCTCATGCCTCTGCGGGGATTGCACAGTGAACTACTATTCACTTCATGAACAAATAATATCGAACTTTAAACATCTGCATAGCTCTCGACCTATCTTCACCTCTCCAATGAGACTGCTGCTCTTGCCTGATACAGATCCTCTTTGGTTTTCGTCTGGTTGTTGTTGTTGTTGTTTGGTTTCCGTTTTTAGAACATCCCTTCTGTCTCTATCAGTATGAAATACAAATGACAATTTTCCTCTGTTACAAAGATAGTTGCTTAGAGACACCAGCAAACCATCGACTCAGGGTATCTGAATTTGGTTTTCGCGGTAAAGTCAATAAAGAAACAGAACGATTCATCTTTCTTCAGCTGAACCACAGTCACGGCTGTCAAGAAGGCTTATGGAGTACACAAAATTCATCCAAGAGAAGGCTTTGGGTTTGTTGTCTGATGACCGGCGATGTGTCCTATTTCTTTCCCTGGACAAAGTGGACGGCTTCATGGAAGGTTTCAACATTCCCCTGTTACCTCTCGACGTCCTACTTCATTTTCTTGAAACTCATGAGTTTTGTTTTCTTGGCTTCAAATCTTCACCTTTTTCTTCCCTGGGGATGAGTGATCCATTGACTAGAAAGTAGTCAGGCTCTTGATTGGTGGAGGTACACAGCTGTTGCTGCTTCCAAATCTCAGTGGTTGAACCCGATACCCTTTGGATTCTCCCTCTCTGGACAATGCAGAGCAGGTCTGCAGTGGGTTTTCCTGCACGGAGTTATTTAGGGACTGGATGCTATCAGTTAGGGGTCTCACCATCCTCCAGAGCCTTCGGGTCCTCTGCATAGGATTCACCTTGGAATGCCCTACAGGCGTTTTGCAAGGGGCGGCCTTGATGTACCATGCATGGCTTCTGCTCAGATTCCATGGTAGAGATCCATGAATAATCTGATTTCCTCCAACACTGTTCTAGCCTGGAGTTTAGCAGTGAATTTTTTTAAATGAATACTTATAACCTGCTGAGCAGATCTCTGCACAAGTACATTTAAATTTTAACTCATATTTCTTTTTTGTTATTTCAGAAAATTGGACTCTGTCCTATATTTATTTACTGAGCTTTTATGATAGCCAGATAGGAATTCATCATTCCAACTTACAGCGAGACAAAATTGACTTCTAATTAAAAACGTAAGTACATTTTTCATGTCCGTGTGTGCATATTAGACTCATTAGAAGTAGCATTACTTCCAAAAGCGAATTAAAATTTCCTATGGAAATCTTCCTAGTAATTTTCATTTCCTGGGAAGCTTTTGTTCCTTTTTCCAATTATCTGTTTGCTCTTCCTGAGTCTGGCATTCAGTTTCGGAATGTGCTTTGCAAACCTGCTTCCTAAGAGGATTTGAGGATCATTGGCCGTGTGATTTCTGCGGTTTTCTGTTTCCCCTCTGGTTGGGACGAGAAAATACAACCAGGAGGGATTCTGTAAATGGTGTTTCTGCCAATGCTAGTCCAATCTTGGTCTGTAAGTCCACGTAGATTAAGAAGACGTTCACCCCTTTGTGCCAATCTCAGTTGTGCTGCACTGAATTTTACGCAGAGGTGGAGAGTTTCACTAAGCAGGTGGCTCACTTGACTTGAGGCCTGGGGTCAGCTAAGGGGAGGACCAGAGCATCTTTCAGTTCGACTTCCATGGCATGTGTTCTAGATCCACCTGTGGCGGAGGGTTCCATTGGCTTCATTGACGTCTGGAGTTGGGACTGACGCCAGAGTAGAGGCGAGGGGAAGGTCTCAGGGAAGAGATCAGGGGCTTTGTTGGGAAAAGAGGAGGGCAGGGATTCCCAGAGTAACAGGATCTTTGCAGTGGTGTTCTGCATCCTGGGTTCTAGCTCAGTGAAGAGGTCTTAGCCCATTCTTCAGTGTGGGTTCTCTGCACTGACCAGCACTTTTATGATGAATACACTCTCTGCCTAGGCTACTTCAAGAGCAATGCCTTTACTCTCAGGAAAATAATATATTTTTAAAATATTTTACTTATTTATTTCACAGAGAGAGAGAGAGATCACAAGTATGCAGAGAGGCAGGCAGAGAGAGAGGGGAAAGCTGGCTTCCTGCCGAGCAGAGAGCCCAATGTGGGGCTCCATCCCAGGACCCTGAGATCATTACCTGAGCCTAAGGCAGAGGCTTTAACCCACTGAGCCTCCCAGGCACCCAGAAAAACAATATCTCATATAGTTAAGAGATATCTTATATTTCATAGTACTTATTTCATTTTTGAAGTCAGTAGAATAACTTCTTGGTACAGGAACTGCTTGATGGCAACACTCAATATTTTATTTCTGGAGAAAGCTTTGGAATGTACCAAAGCTCTCATTAGATTGTCTCCTCTATCCTCATAAAGTTTGGAGCAAAAACCTCAACTCCAGATGAATCTGCTAAAATATTGCTTCTCCAGGAAGATCTGTGAGTTTGCTTTATCCATTTGTCTTTGATAGAGGATGTAGTCTTCTCTGCTGCTATTGGAAGTGTAAGTCCTTTTTTGCTGAAATACATCCAGACATAGAGAATACAGTCTACGTAATTTGCAAACCAATATATTTTATAATATACTGCTCGGTGTCTATTGTAGTTGTAAATCAAGAGAGGCCTGGATTCACCCTTGATGGCATAGCTGTATGTAATGAATTCATGTTTTTAAGCCTTGACCTTTTAACAGTATAGGAAATTCTTAAATCTCCCTTCAGGATACATTGTTTTCCTGGAATAGCAATAGTAGGAAATACATTTTGATGGCCTGTGATGGAAATTAGTATTCACAATTTTAGAAAGGAGAGAATTTGTCCAGTTAGCCCACTTTCCACTTAAAACTCAGTTATGTGAAGTCACATACCCCAAATCTGCATATGTTATATGCTGCTTCCATGCAAAAAATAAAGCTAAGATGCTGGGTTTGGGGTTAGTCACCATCCCTCTCATAAGCATAGAAAAAACGATGCCATCAGAATCAGTGACATACAAGAAAAATTGTATTAATGACCATTTTATCAAGAACTATGTCTCACAAAAATTCTGTTTCTGTCTTTCATCATAGTAAAATATTCAGTCTAGCAACTAATAACTGTGATCTCTCTCTTTCTCTGTCAAATAAATAAACAAAATCTTTTTTTAAAAAGGTTTTGTTTATTTATTTGACAGAGGGAGAGATCACAAGCAGGCAGAGAGGCAGGCAGAGAGAGAGGAGGAAGCAGGCTCCCTGCTGAGCAGAGAGCCCAATGCGGGCTCAATCCTAGGACTGTGAGATCATGACCTGAGCTGAAGGCAGAAAATTTAACCCACTGAGCCACACAGGCGCCCCTAAATAAATAAAATCTTAAAAAAAGAAAAAGAAGAATGGATCACATGGGTACAGTCTCCCAATGTGAAGTCACTCCCTTGTGGTGCAATGAAGAGACAACTCACCTTGCTTCAAAGCATTTCCCTTTCTTTTTTCTTTTTCTTTTTCTTTTTCTTCTTTCTTTCTTTTTTTTTTTTTTTTTTTTTTTTTACTGGTGATTAAGGTATTTGTGTGGCATTACTTTTTTTTTTTTTTAAAGATTTTATTTCTTTATTTGACAGAGAGATATCACAAGTAGGCAGAGAGGCGGGCAGAGAGAGAGGAGGAAGCAGGCTCCTGCTGAGCAGAGAGCCCGATGCGGGGCTTAATCCCAGGACCCTGAGATCATGACCTGAGTCGAAGGCAGAGGCTTTAACCCACTGAGCCACCCAGGCACCCTGCCTTTTTTTTTTTTTTTTTAATTTTACTTATTTATTTGACAAAGAGAGAAATCACAAGTAGTCAGAGAGGCAGGCAGAGTGAGAGGGGGAAGCAGGCTCCCTGCTGGGCAGAGAGCTCCATGCCAGGCCAGATCCCATGACCCTGAGATCATGACCTGAGCAGAAGGCAGAGGCTTTAACCCACTGAACCACGCAGGCGCCCCTGTGTGGCATCATCTATTTGCTGTGCTTCAGTAGGTCTTATGACAAGTTGTAATTTTAAAATCCCATGGAAGTATTTACATTTGAAGCGAAACTGAATTATACACAGCTTCTTTTTAAGAATTGATCCCAGCAACTCTTCTACAAAGCTGGTCTTGGGATGAAACCAAAGGTTCCAATCAAATGGAGTTTGGCATTTCATCAGCTCTTGCTTCTGATGAAAAACTGCTGAGACAGTCAATGTTCACCTACTCAAATGATGATCAATGTTGTGGATACTAGCACTTTTGAGTCGGTGTTACTCCCCCACGATTCGGTGTTTCTCTCTTTCCTCTGCTACTCTCAAAGTCCTCAATTTGGTGCTTTTAGCCACAACAAAAGCACAAAGGCCGAGGGTATAATGGGTTTAGATATGTAGTCTTTTTAGCAGATCTTGCTCCACTGAAGCCCTCAAGGAAGGGTTGGAAAGGTAATGATTTAAGTTTCTGCAATATGGGGTTTATAATATTCTCTATTTGTGTGACTGGATATAAATAAACATTGAATTAGGAGGAGCCTGGGTGGCTCAGCGGGTTGAAGCCTCTGCCTTCTGCTCAGGTCATGATCCCAGGGTCTTGGGATGGAGCCCTGCATAGGGCTCTCTGCTCAGCAGGGAGCCTGTTCCCCCTCCCCCCCCATCTCTCTGCCTACTTGTGGTCTCTCTGTCTGTCAAATAAATAAATAAAATCTTTAAAAAAATTTAAAAAATCATAATATAAGCAAGACAGTTTAATGACCATCTTATTCTAACATGAATTAATCATCTGCAAATGGGCACATTTTAGGTTTATGGTTTAGTTTCTAAATCATCCGCCCTAGTGTAGGTCAATTAATTTTAGTTGTAATTCAATTAAATCTCCATGAATCCAGAAATTCTCTATCAGATTTATAACTAAAGTGTCTACAAACATATCCTTAATGTTCCCTTTGAGTGACTACGAGCTAGTGAATGGACTTAGGTCTGAGATACTCAGGCCTTCCCTCAAAATGATTGAATAACATTCTATGCCTGGTCCCCCTGGGAACGGTTCTTTGTTTGCTGCCACTGCCGCTGCTGCTGCTACATTTTAGAAGTGTCTCTAGTTCAAAACAGTATTCTGGTTTCCTTTACGTCTAAGTCTTATCTCGGGTTTGGGTTTGGACAGGAGAGAGGGATGGAAGGCCACATTTTCTTCACCATGGTGGAGAAGGAGAAGATGGGTGCGGGCTTGTGCAGATTCTTTTCCATTGTTGGGTGAGCAGAGGCTTGGGATTCAGCTCTTGCTGGACGTGATCTAATTTCTCCATAAACAATCGGGCAAAATATCAGGTGAACTGAAGGCAAGTAAAGGTAGAAGAACACGGACAAGATTGGCTCTAGATGCTGGAGTTTGCAAAGCAATGATTTCATCAGAGGCATGGGAATGTCAAAGATTTCCAGAGACCATGTCTCGGGATGACTTGGTATGGATGTGATTCCAAAACCAAGGTGCTCTCTTCAGGTTACCGTAGCCTACTGTCTCCAGCTCACATGAGCAGTGTATCTTGCAAATACAATAAGGGGCTCATCCAGGCATGGACTTGTGGTTGAGAAGGGACACAGCAGCATGTCCTGGAGCCTAAAGTGTGTGTGAGAGAGTGACTCTCTAAAGTCCAGTGGAGGCAGAAGGAGACCGGCTGGAGTTTTGTTTGTTGGTTAGGTATTTGTGGCAATGGGATGGGCCTGGGTAGTTTGTTTACTTCCTGGACAGGGTGAAAGAGCTCTTCAAGTGGACGTATTTGCACAGGGGTCTGGCAGGATGGGAGGGTGCGGCTCAGTCCCTTTACCGAGAAAATGGGAGAATTGGGCTTTTGAAGAAGTAGGCGAAGAGAGAGTTTAGCTTTGGCCATCGCAGCACCTGGCACCTCAGCAGAACAAATAGAAGGTTCCCAAAATGAATTGAGGTGCAGGAGTCAGCGTGAGCAGACCCCACCACCCTCAACCCTCAGCGCCCCTCCCCCCAAACTGGGCAGGCAGCACCTATAGTCCAGTCTGAGCTCCAGATCTGGGTCCCGCCCCCCTCCCCACAGGGCTCCCCTGCCCTCTTCTCAGCGAGAGACCTATATGGGAGGGTGGTCCCGGAACAAACCTCCCCTCATCCACAGAAATCTTGCCAACAATTTGACCATTTGACTAAGATAACTCATCTGTACCCATGTGTGATTTTTTTCCCTATGGACCGGGCCTAGTTCAGCACTTAGGATTAACAGCCCTCCTCCCCTACTGTTCCCAATTAGACCTGAGGACTTCAGTTGGTGGGGGGAGGGGGATGAGAGGGTGGCTGAAGGGAAGTTCAGGGCAAGCCAGTCTAATGGGCCTCATTCAAATGCAGATATCTTTCTGTGAAAGTCAGAGCCTGGGGCTTCTCTGCATTGAATGGCTTTCCTCAAATCCCCCAAACCCCCAAACCTTGGGCTGCTGCTTGCAAACTTCAGGAGGGAGGAGGCTAAGGCTAGGAGAAAGAGCATGTCTGAAGAGCTCACCTCCTCTGGGGGCAAAAAGAGGAGTCCCCTCCTTTTCCTAACCCAGGAAACTCCAATAAGCCCTTTGGGAACCACGGATGTGGAGGATGACGTCTTCCTTTAAAGGGGTGGGGGGAGTGCAGGGGTGGGGGGAGTGCAGGTAGGAGCCTGTGGCAAGGTGTGGCTGGCTGAGTCTGGGGGACATGAAACACATGATGGTGGTGTCTTAGGGTTCAGAGGCCAAACAGAGGCAGGGGGTTAGAGGGGCTAAGAGCTAAGGGAGGCCTGACAGGGGACAGTTCTCACTCCTCCACGGAGTTACGGGGCCTAGCAAGCCCATTCCTCTAAAGAAACATTAACAGCTTCTTGATTATCCATCGTCCCTCCTACTTCCCAAGGGAAATCCTCAGTCTCATTCCACATAGGCACTGGCTGTTTCGCATGCCACCTTCTGTCCACTAAAAGGAGGAAGGAAGATGCGCAAACATAAACCAGCCCCACAGATGGCACCTCTGCACGGAGGGGTGAGTGTGGGTCTCACTGGGCAAATTGTGACTGAGCCTTGATCCCCAGGTTGCTTAAAAAAATGGAATGGAGGGAGCACCGGGCTGGCTCAGTCAGAAGAGTACAATGACTCTTCATCTCAGTCAGGATCAAGAGTTGAAGCCCTACGTTGAGTCCACACATAATGAAAAATGAATGAATGAATGAATGAATGAATGAATGAATGAAAAAAATAAAGTATGTAATGTTGATCTCTTTAAAAGAAAAAAAAAAAGGATGGAGGGGCGCCTGGGTGGCTCAATCTGTTAAGCATCTGCCTTCAGTTCAGGTCATGCTCTCAGGGTCCTGGGACTGAGCCCTACCCCTCTGGGGGCTCCCTGCTCTGTGGGGAGTCTTCTCCCTCTGTCCCTCCACCCACTCATGTGCTCATGAATGCTCTCTCTCTCTTTCTCTCTGAAATAAATACAAACTTCAAAAAAGAAAAGGACAGGGACATTTATGATTATTCATGGGAAAGATGGAACATGCACAGTGAGGAAACTTATTATGTACCATATATCCCCATGTTTACTTTGGGGTGAAGACTTGACCTCAGAATGAGATCCAATTGAGTCCCTGATGTCAGGAGGTTATGTCAGGACAAGGAGAAGGGGCTGTGGGCACACTCTGAGAGCTGGTCCAACTGGGATGGGGTCTTAGGCTCATTCTTTCACGTAAGGAGTATCAGGGCCACCGTGCTTGTTCATAGGCTACAGCCATATCAGTTGACCTTCAGTCCAGGCTCCTGCAGAGGGGGCTAGGATTCGGTGGCAGGACTTGAAAAGACACCATAGCTGAGTAGGGGGAAACAGTTCTCTAAAAAATCAAGCTTTCAGCTTTCTGATAGCATCCACCTCATGAACCTTATGGGGCATGGTTTCAAACCCCCTCCCCCAAGTGATGCTGCGGCTATTCTTTTATCTCCTCAGGGGAGGTAGGTTTGGGGTCCAGAACAGTTTCTGTAAATTGTAGCTGTAACATGCCTATATGCGGAGCTAAACTGAAGTTTTGAACCTGTAGGTTAAAAGGGATTAGAAGCAACAGGGAGTCAGACATGCTACGTGTTTCCCTGTTCTAACTACCCATGGTCAATCCTTCATTCCATTTCGATGAACATGGGCAGAGGTCTGCCTTCTGTAACTGCTTCAAGCTGAATTAGGGTGCAGTAGAGGCTTTGGAATGGAAAGATCTGAGACAGTGCAGGTCGCCATTTTTGGTCCCTTGTGCTAATGGAGGGGGTCTCAGAGATAGTTCCCTCTCTGAGAACTTGGCTATTCTTCTACATGGTTTGGTACCACATGACATCATTGATTTTCTCCCCAAGTCTACTCTAAGGAACAGTAACGGTAGAGTCAAACCCAATTGTCTCATTCTCTCTCAAACTGATCTGACATCAGTGGTTATCCAAGAATACAGATCAGTAAGTTGGTCTGAGCCCCTCCCCTGGGTGGAGGGGGTCCAATGTTGTGGTGGGTTAAGAGCTTCTTCTAGCCAAGTAGCTTAGTGTTTGACTTTAGTTATCATGGATTCGTCTCCTCCTTCTTCTTTTTCTTCTCCCCCCCCCCTTTAAAGATTTTTATTAAAGGGCGCCTGGGTGGCTCAGTGGGTTAAAGCCCCTGCCTTTGGCTCAGGTCATGATCTCAGGGTCCTAGGATTGAGCCCCGCATTGGGGACTCTGCTCTGTGGGGAGACTGCTTCCCCCTCTTTCTCTGCCTGCCTCTCTGCCTACTTGGGATCTCTATCTCTCCCTGTGAAATAAATAAATAAAGTTGTAAAAAAAATTTTTATTAAGTAACCTCTGCACCCAATGTGGGGCTTGAACTCACAACCCTGAGACCTAGAATCATATGTTCTGACAACTGAGCCAGCCGGGGGCTGATATTTATGTGGGTTCTTATTTCCAAAGAGGAGTTAATACAGGTGCTGCAAGTGGAGTTATCTATCATAGACTCTGCCTCATTTATCAAGCAATCTGGTAGTTTGTAAGAGGCATTTCTATGGAAACAAAAGGAAAACACTGGTTAATGGTTGGAACAAGGGCTCAACCCAGTATCTAAGTCCGGATTGTTGCAAGTGGGAAGGTGTCTAGGTGTCAGGCTTGAAGCATCCTCGGATAGAGTGGGAGTGAACAGGGACAATCTGATGGATTTTTCTGGTGTGTAGGTCAAAGGTCTCATTTTGAGTGGCCCACAGAGCAGCAGGCGCAAAGACTGTCTATGTATGAGCTATTGTGGCCATTTCCCTGAAGTTTCTTTCTTTCTTTCTTTCTTTCTTTTTTAAGATTTTATTTATTTATTAGAGAGAGAGAGACTGAGAATGAGAGGGGAGAAGGTCAGAGGGAGAAGCAGACTTCCCGCAGAGCCGGGAGTCCGATATGGGACTCGATCCCGGGACTCCGGGATCATGACCCGAGCCGAAGGCAGTTGCCCAACCAACTGAGCCACCCAGGCGCCCCCCCCCCCTTGAAGTTTCTTTCAAGTGGTTTAGCATTTTTGCCAGATTTCAGGAAAAAAGGGCAGTTTTAGTTCTTAATGGGTGTAAGAGAAGAGAACAGGAGAATGTTGGAAACCTTAGTCTGAAGAGTCATAGATAATCAAGGAAACCAGAAGAATTCAGGATCCAATCCCGTTTTTACTGACAAACAACAAACGTTCAAAGATCATTCATCAGAACTAGCATCTAAGACTCATAAAAGTGTGTTATTGAAATAGAATCTTTCTCTCTAAAGTCACTTCATTCCCATCAAAGATAGCCAAATGAATATTGATTTGTTTCTAAAACAAGTCTAGTTTTAACAAACTGGGCATAATCATCTACTGAAGCAGGGCGAGAATAAGAATTCACCCTATAGGAGTCTTTTTCTCTTTTCTTTATTTATTTTAAATCTGCTTGATGGAGTTTTTCCTAAGGAATTTGAGATTGAAAATTTTTAAAAGGTTTTATTGTATTTATTTGACAGAGAGAGAATGAGTGAGGAAACACAAGCAGCAGGAGAGGAAGAGGGAGAAGCAGATTCCCCACGGAGCAGGAATCCTGACATGGCAGGGTTCGATCCCAGGACCCCAGGATCATGACCTGAGCTGAAGACAGATGCTTACCAGCTGAGCCACCCAGGCGTCCCTAGACTGAACCTTTTTGAAGTGTCTTTTTAAAGCCAAGAGCCAAGTGAAATATTTGCCATCCGATTTGGTGTAGGTTTGGTGAATTCCTTTCTTTCTGAGGCCCTCCAAATCTCCTGAAGTTCCTGCATCTGCCAGGATGTGGCATTCATTCTTCAGCTGTTAAGGCTGAGGGGACTTGTGAAAACAAGATATCAGGCTCACATTTCTAAGGGGCTTGATTGGCTCCATAAAGTGGATCTGACTTTTTGAAGCTGTCTCATCATATCCGAGTCCACACATGTGTCCCTTAAAGGTGATATTCTAGGGGCACTTGGCTGGCTCAGTCGGTAGAGAGCACGACTCTGGATCTCAGGGTGGTGAGTTTGAGCCCCAGGTTGAGTGTAGAGATGACTTAAAAAATAAAAACTGGGGGCACCAGGGTGGCTCATTTGGTTAAGTGTCTGCCTTCAGCTGAGGTCCTGATCCTGGTGCAGGAAGGGAAGGGGCATGGCTCTGAGGATTGACTGCAGCCCCAGGGGTCCCTGGAAGGGGCTGGAGGTCTGGGGGTGGGCGAGACCTGACCACGACCCGCCCAGGCCTGCCCCGCCCACCGGGTTTGAGGAGGAGGAGGGGCCCTCTGGGAGAACCTGCAAAAGCAGGGAGGTGCGGGCTTAAGTGCGGGCCGCCCAGTCCAGGCAGGAGTGGCATCCAATGGGCTCAGAGCAACACCCTCCCTGCCCAGTGAATGTGTGGGGGTGGAGCTACGTCCTCTGTGAGTGGACCGGGAGCTGGCTCAGGATGCAGAGGCAGGGCAGGAGAAGCTGCGCTGGGACAGATCCTGGGCTGGTGTCCTGGCTCGGTGAGTGCGGGCTGTGTGCTGCACTGAGGGCCCTGGGGGTAGGGGCCTCCAAACGCACATGAAGCGAGTTCATTGTGGGGACTGAGATGGGCTTTCTTTTTTCCCTTGAAAGTCTCTTCTGCCCAATAACCATCAACTGGCCATATCCCCCAGACTCCTGAACTCTGGGGCGCCTGCTCATCCAAGCTTTCGTGAGATGGGACATTTCAGGGATTCCTATGTTCCCCAGGAAGAGTGCATGTAAAGATAGCACACAGTCCCCAGCTTCAGTGGGGTGCCCCCCGCCCCTTGGCACAGTGGAAGTAATAGACCTTGAGCAGCACCCTGAGTTCAGCCAGGTGTACCCTGTTCCCTCCAACTGGTATGGCGCTAACAAGCCCCAGAGCAGTTCCCCAGCTGCAGCATTTTGCACCTTGTCTGCGGGGTTGTTGTTCAGGGGCTGTCTGGTTCGTGCACGAGGGTTCCCCATGTTCCTGCCCCCTCCCCTGGGACATGTGTGGCGGTAACAGCCCCAGAGCCATCCCTCAGCTTCAGCATTGTGCCCCATGTCCCTGGGATGGTGGTCATGGGCCGTCAGGATCCCACAGCAGCGTCCTCCGGGTGGGAGCTTGGAAGCGGGAGGAAACCAGGCCCCACTCAAGTTGCATGAGGAACAGGTGAGTCGAGGTGTTCTTTTGGAAGGATAATTTTCCAAACATGACAAAGTCATTGGTCTCCTGTAGAAGGTAGATAATTACTACTTAAGCAACAAGTATGTGTTTCCTTGTCTCCCTGGAACAGAAGCAGGTGTGCAGGCCTTAGGTCAGAGGTCGTCCGTATCCCCAGCTGACAAGACTTCTCTGATCTGGCTCCACGAGACCCGAAGTTTGGAACGTGAGCGTCTGAGTTGGTCGTGCAGCTTGTCACAGGACGTCAGCTTTTCAGAGAAAGCAGGTACACGGGGTGCGATGTCACATCCATGTCAGAACGGGAGGTAAAACTTCTCTTTAACCCCAAATTTCCTGGCTTTTCTCCTTTCTGTACTTGAGCCAGGAAGTAAAGTGTCCATAGCTGTCAGGATTCTGGATTTGGTGCCAGAGTCACTTAGGTTCCCTGCAAGCAGGACATTACAGGGAATAGCATTTTCTCTGTTCATTTACTGCTTACACAATGTCATCTAAACATCTGTTTCCTAGGAAATCACCTGTATGAAAGAAGGAAGATGAGATTTATTGTTGGTGTGTTTTTAACATGTAATCTGATCCTTAATCGATCAGCGTTTATTCCCTTGGGCCTAGGGTATGGTTGAATGGCCAACATCTAGAGTTAGATGGCTTTTTGACGTCAGATACAGACAGGGATGATGGCTCCGAAGAGTTACAATGAAGGTAGAAGGAAAATTCAAAATTATTCAAAGGAATCTTTTCCCATTTAAAAGCTGAGCTTGATTTTCTAGTTGGACTAAATGGATCATCTGGATGTTTTGACGTGCCGTATTTTCTCTGCAGTTTCTTTGGTGGTGGAGTCAGAGGGAGAGTTTTTGGGAATTGTCCTGGATAAAGGCATGCTGGTGGCTTCAAAGGCCTGTGGGGCATCAGGAGGCCTGCAGTGAGTTCGGGAACTGATTGTCTGATGCTGGGTGAGTCAGGTCATCCCACAGGGTTTGTTTGTCCTTATGAAGTTGCTGGAAGGTAATACCTATGGAAAGGCTTTTTGCACAGAAACTTTCAGCCTAATGAAGAGCAACTAAAAATGAGGTGATTTGAGCTGTATTAATCTGTAAATAATAGTTTTAAGACACCCTGCCATGGGCTATGGTATTTTACTGCACAAGGAGTCCTCAGAAGGCTACAATGAAAGACTCCGAACTCAGAGCATGTTCATGTTCCATTGATATGTCACTTACAATTTGCACAGGTAGGAAAGTAAATAGAAACACAACACATTTATGAGAGTCTTGGGCCAGTGTAATTTGGAAAAAAGGGGG
>JAPYYJ010002007.1:0-13404 GCA_028533885.1 Nasua narica | reverse complement strand
CAGCAATAGAGGCAGTGGACTCCTGGTGTGATTTCTCCTTTCTTGGTTAGCTCATGCCTAAAATTTCCCCAGTAGGGTTTGGGCCTGTAAGCTTATATCTCTGATCCCTTGTAAATATATCATTTTCCCATGGGAAATCTAAGTTGTCCACTACTTGTACCTGTGGATGAATAATGTGTTCGAAGAACAAGTTTGATGGTGGGGAGTCTCGAGATGGTGGGTGGAGAGACTGGCGAGTCCAGAACAGGGAACATGGTGGGTCGGGAACCAACTGGTGGTGTGGGCTTCCCAGCCCAGGGAGAGGGAGGATGCTGAGGACCAGACAGCTCAGTAGACTGGAGTCAAAGAACTGCCTGCCTTGAGGTTAAGTGCCTTTCCTTAGTTTAGCTGTGTGACCTTGGGCAAGTCCCCTCAGGGTTCCCATCAAAAAATGAGCATAATTCACCTTCAGTTTGCCAAGTCATGGTGAAGATGGGGGATAAATATACCACCTGGCAGATCGTAGGTACTTAATAGACATGTTCATTGAGTAACTTGGAGTGCCCACCCAGTCTAATTGCTGTACTCCGTGTTAGGGTCCGTGATCAAAGGAACAAGACTGTTACAAAGCGAAGGTCAAGCAGAGCTTTATTTCGTGCCAAACATCGAGAATCATACTGGCCAGTCAGGGTCGTCTCTATGCAGAGAGTGACCCTGCCTAGTCTTACAGGCTATCTTTTATAGGGCGAAACCGCAAACCGACTGTGAGTTTATCCTTATTGGTCAGAAGCAGTGGGGTCAGGGGGGGTTACATATGTGTTCTTTACTGGTTGGACATCTCCACCTGACCTGACTTCAGGAGCAGTGGGGTTGAGGGAGGTGGCATATGTGTCCTTTACTGATTGGACAACCCCACCTGGCCTGACTCGACCTTGTTCTTCTGGGGAACTATCATCAGGAGCCAACAGACCACATTCCATTGGTGTCCTGGGCTTATCTTTCTAAGTAAGTTCCTCCAGGCTGACTTTGTTCCCTTAGGGCAAGGTCAGCTTGTGTTCACAACAAAATGGCTGCTTAGACAAGATGGAATCACTTAGGCTAAGCAGGTCCTAACACTCAGCCCTAAACACACAGAGAGGAATAAAACAGACCTGGTCCCTGAATTCATGGAGCTTACAATCTGGCAACATTAAACAGATAAGTATGCCAATAATTATTTAACTATAACGTGATATAATCATTTTATTGTAACAATAATTTAAATTACAGTTGTGATGAGTGTCATACAAGATTTACGTGCTTTATAGTGCCTGCGTGTGCTTGTCTGCATGGGCAAGTGTGTGAGGGGGGTAGGGCAGATCTAATCCTACCTGAAGGAATCTGGGAAGACTTCCCTGTGGAGGTGGTGCTTAAGCTGAAAATGGCACCTATTATGCACCTGGGACTGTTCTTGGCCCTGAGGAGATATACATATTTATTTATATTTACATGTAAATGAAATAAAGTCACTGCCCTTACACTTGCATTTTAAAATAATCCCTGGGGAAAATAAAATAAAAATAATAATAATAATCCCTGGGGCTTCTCTGGAAGGAATAGATTGGAGTCAATTCAGAGGGTTGCCTTTCTCCTTCTCTTCAGGTAAATCCTACTTTGAACCAAAAGACCACTAACTGTTTCCTGCCTGGGGAAAGGCTGGGGAGACTGAGCAGGAATGCTCTGTGGAAAGGTGAAGTAGAGGAGGGAGGGGGACCCTGGGTCCTAAGTCTCTGGGCCTTGGCAGAAGGCAACAAAGGACAAGGCTGACAGGGGCCAGAAGGGCTAACCCTGAGGAAGTTCCAGAGATGACCTGAGCCCGATTAAGAGAGGGACTGGACTACTAAAGATCAGGAAGGAAAAGGAAAGACGGGGTGCTGCCCAGGTTCAAAGCACCAAGAGAAAATAGCACAGTTAGATGGAGCATCTCCTGCTTAATAGTTCTCTAAGACAAAGCATTGAGGGACGTGGCCCCTAAATTTTGCATATTTAGCAAGACCCAGGTGAGTGCCTTTCTAGAGAAAGGGGGAAGTGACTAGAATATAGCTAAACCCCGATAGGGCCCGGTTTGCAGCTTTGTTAGAGAGAGAGACTGATCCTGTCTGTGTTCTGCCTACCGGTGTAGGGGTGTGCATGTCCATGTGTGTGTGCGTGTGCATGCAAAACATCTCTGTTTATGTGTGCATATCTCGGAAGAGATGGGCATTTCTGCATCTCTGTGTCCTTGTTTGTGAATGACCTTGTCCCTAAACATGTCCTTGCAAGGTGTGTGTTCTTGTGTGAAGTGAGTCCAGTCTGGTCTTAAATGCACCATGCATCCCAGTGTGTGTGTGTGTGTGTGTGTGTAACCGGGTTGTGTGAGTTATATTTGTATATCATTGTAGCATTCTGTTCTTGTGCACGTGTATCTGCCTCTCTGCATCTTCGTTGGTATGAATTTAGCCTTGACTGTGAGTGCCGCTTATCCATGCAGACTGGTAGCTTGAGAGAGGATTTAGTATTTCCTTGGCTTACAAGTCTTGTCTTTAAGTGGCTAATACATGACTAGGCTGAGGGGGATAGAGATATTAAAATCTTTTATGAACTCCAAGTCCCTAACCAACTACCTAACCATTATTTCATTCTTCCATCCTTCCATCCACCCCTCCATCCAATCGCCCACCTGTTCATCTCAGCTACCCTGACATTTACTAGCTATGTGGTTTTCTCTCTTAAGCAATTTACTAAATTTCTGTGTATCTCAGTTTTCTCACCTATAAAATGGGGATGATACAAGTATCTACCTGAAAGGGCTGGGAGTGGGTGGGGTGAATTAAGTGAGACATTGCATATAAAACGCTTAGTACACTGCAGAGCACGTAGTAGGTGCTTACTGTATTAACCATCATCATCATCATTGTGGTGGCCGGTATATTTCAGCCAATTCTCAAGAGCACTTTACTAAGGGCTGCTCCTGAGCTAGAAGCTGGTGAGTCCTTCCCTATAGCAGAAGCCATTAAGTGCTTCTATCACCAACTTCTTGTGTGACCTCAGATACAACCTGTGCCCTCCTTGGACCCACAGAGCGGACAGAGCATCCTTGCCATAGAATCTGCCTTATGGAGATTCTGAGCACACCTGTAATTTAAAATCTTCAAAGAGCTCCACACAGTTATGTAGGATGGCAGTCCTAGGTCATCTGGAGGGCCAGACAGAGCTGGGACAAAGCCAAGACGTGTTACCACTGCACGGCTCAGTCTCCTGCTTTCTGCTGCTTCCTTCCTACGACTTCCGGACTCTGTTCTCCCTCTGGGGAAGCATCTGATGTGCTCCAGGGGGAACAGGGAGTAAAGGGAGCAGGTACACGCCTTCTTCACTTCTTCACAAAGAGCATCTTCAGTGACTATTTGGTGAGGGGTCTTGTGTTTTTAAAAAAAAGAGGAAAAAAAACCTGGGTATGATTTCTGCTCTGATAAGCCACCACTTCAGACAAGAGACAGTGAAAAAAAGTAAACAGAGGGTAGAAAGAGACAGAGACTAGAAAAGAGAGAGGGACAGAGTAATAGAGAGATGCAACAACGAAGGAGGCAGAGGCAGATGCAAGAGAGAGGAGGGGATGGTGGGAGCCAGGAAGGCAGCGAGCAAAGTCGGGCTTTATCGCAGACCCAGTTGGGCTGCCCCAAGCAAGGCTTCACCTGTAGCAGCCCCAGAATCAAGATGCTGCTCCTCTTCTTGGGTCACCATCAGCGTGCGCGCACACACGCACACTGGCCTACATTGATTGGGTTGAGATGTAAGCAAGAAATAAAATTGTATCGTCTGAAGTTGTTGAGATTTCACACGTGTCTATCACAGCAGTTCACCTTCCCTAGCTAACGCCTTCACTACTGGGTATTTGCTCTTCAACAGGGAGGAGATTGAAGTTGAGGGTAATGGCGACTTGTCTGGGCCAAAGGACCATGGGAGTGAAGAAAGCCAGGCTGCCCAGAGAAGCAGGAGAGTGAAAAAGAAGTCTGTGCAAATGAACAGAGCAAATCAAGCTGTGGGAATAGGGAGCAGGTGACCTGGATGCCTGATACTTCAGTTCTCAGTTCCATTCCTTCACGAGGTCACCAGAAACCTGCATGGTAGGTTGCCCACCCAGATCCATCTTCCCACCCCTTCCTCTGCTTTTATTTGAGTAATTCACCTTCCACGACAAGCCCCACATTGCTCTTGGCCCCTGCTTGTTGTACGCATAGGACCCAGTTCTGACCATTGGGGAGTGAAATTTGGGGGGCAAGCAGCTGCTTGGAAAGGTACTTGCCCTCTTTAAAAATAGACACAAGAGAGAAACATCACCTTTTCCATGGCTGGACATATTCTTATTGCAACCACGAGGGAAGCTAAATTAGGACAAAGCTGCAACAGTGGACGGCAGAACAGGTGAGAGAATCCAGATCCTTAATGATGTCATTGAGCCACTGAATTAATCAACCTGAGCTGCCCCACTTAGTGTAATTGTTAGCGTATACATCTCATTATTGTTTAATGTATTTTGCTTTGGGCTTTTTGGGGAATTTTTGGTTTTCGTTTTTATCGGGGGGTTTCGTGTGTGTGTGTGTGTGTGTGTGTGTGTGTGTGTGTGTGTGTTGTTGTTGTTGTTGTTGTTGTTTTGAGTCACCAGAAGCATCCCATGGACATACTTATCTGACTCTATCCCCTGCCACGGATTCTCTGACATTCTCCTGCATCTCTTCGATATGTTTTATTGGATACCAAGTCACCCCAGACTCAGCCAGAGCTTGTCCAAGCCACATCTAAATGTTGATTTTCTTGACAGATGTCTTTGTTTCTGATTTGGGGGAGAAAGGGCCAGACAGGAAGGAAGAATGTGAGTGCAGGTCCTGGGGGAAACGAGTGGGAGAGGATTAAGGAAATGACAGCCATCTCCCAGCCTTGAACCTGCGAATGCAGCTGACTTATGCACACATCACAAAGCCCTCGGAGAGTAAGTATTTACTGAGCACTTCCTTTAAGCCAGACACCCTTCTAGGTCCTGGGGAGTATAGAAAACCTTTCTTGAATAGACAAAACTTTCTGTCCTCATGAAACTGATAGGCTAGTGGGGAAAAACAGAGAATAAAGAAGAGAAATAAGCAAGGAAAGAAAACTATAGTGTTTGGACGGTAGTAAGTGCTGTTGAAAAAAAGTATATGAAATAGAGAAACATAATTGGGAGTGTCTGGGGGCACTGATAATGTCATGCAGGATGGCCAGGAAAGACATCATGAGAAGGCGACACTTGTGGAAAGGCTTGAAGGGGTGACTCATGCAGACAACTGGAGAAAGAATGTCACAGGCAGAGGGAACAGCAGGTGCCAAAGCCCTGTGCTGGGGAGAAGACAAGGAGGCCAGTGAGGCTGATGTGGATGAATGAAGAGGAAGGTGGGACCCGTGCGGTCACACCGGGGCTAATGGGCAGGAGTGGCAGGTGGCACGGATGGGTCTTGCAGATTTGTGCAATGATCACCAGCCACGAACATTATTATTTTGCCGCTGTTCCTTAAACTGACTTACTTTTTGTTTAGATGCATTTATTTGAGATGAAAATTTCATAACGCTACTAAAAATGAAGAACCCAGTATCACTTGCCATAAATAGAAAGTAACCAGATAAGTAAATAGGACAAAACTGAAACAACATTAAGTCATAAGGAGATATGGTAGCCTGCGGAAGGCTTGGGTCCAAAGCCAGAGATCTCTTTGATAAAAGGTGGGTTGACGGTCTTAGAGAAGCGTTAAGACACAGCAACGCCAAGTGAAGACTTTGTCAGTGAAATGGAGGTTCTCTACGTTAGGTTGTGTGACACGGGCTAACATCACTGTGTCCCACCAGGTGGGGGATGATCAGCCGTTCTGATTTCCCTGGGACGGAGGGGTTCCCCAGGATGTTTTTTCAGGGCTATAAATGAGGTGGCTCTGGACATCCTATCCCCAGGGCTCCCCATCCCATTCCCTCTTGTTTAAGCTCATTGTTCTCTGGGTTGCCCTTTTCGGGGGCTGACTCCAAGATGATCCTCACGGATCCATGCCCATGCACCGAGAACCCACGAATACCCTTGAGTGTGGATGCAACCTGTGACTTGCTTCCAACCTGTAATAGGAGACCAAAGTGATGGGATGTCACGCCCATGATTAGATCATATGCAATGGTGACATCCATATTGGTGGATCACAATAGTGATATACTCTCTCTGTTGCCCTTCTCCATTTGCATGCTTGATAAAGCAAGGGGTGATATCAGGCAGGCCCAAGGGCAACCTCTGGCCAACAGCCCACTAAGAACGAAGACCCTCAATCCAAAAGCCCAGAGGAACCGAATTATTGCCAACACCATGTGAGCTTGGGGGCAGATTCTTCTCTCCTTGAGCCTGCAGATGAGACCACAGCCCATGCCAACCCCTAGACTGCAGCCTCCCAAGAGACCCTGAAGCAGAAAACCCAGCAGACCCTTGCCCAGACTCCCGACCCAGAGAAACTGTGAGCTAATAAACGTGTGTGTGTGTGTGTGTGTGTGTGTTTAAGTCCTTATGTACATGGTAATTTGATACTCAGCAATACATGACTAACACATTCTTTCTGTCCTGGTGCTTCATCAGGTCCTGCCCATTTGGATGGCCCATATATGTACCCTTAAGACTTGAGGCTATTACATGTGGTCCTCAAGGAACCCTTCCCTGTCTCATTCTGGCTGCATCCAGCTGAGGCTGATAGTGGCTCGAGGTTTCCCGAGGTGAACAGAGCCCTATACTTGGGGGATCTTCACTCCCAGCCTGACAAGCAGGACAGTGATGAAAGATCAAGCCTGGGAGATGGTGGAGTCCGGGCCACTGGGCATCTGAAGACTGGCAAGATGCCTGTAGGAGGTCGGGCTGGGTCGGGGCTGAGACTCTCCTCCTTGAGCACTCCCCCGGGGCCAAGCCCCTAGGCTGCAGAGTCCCTAAAAGACACTACCAGACCCTCTATTCTCTAGACTTTCTCCTTGCCCTCCCTGCTTCTGAGCTTCTTGCCCATCTCCTAGTTTCCCATCCTGATAGTTTTATGCCTCGTTCCCTCTTCTCAACCTACTTCCTTCCATTTGACAAATCATCTGGATAGCCTGCTCAATTTTCAAATCAAAATAAAGGAATTTTTTTTGCAAAAATAATTTTTGCGCATTTCAGGGAATTGTGGGAAGAAAATAAGCACAAAAGCAAAATTGAAAATCATCTTCGTCACGCTACCCAGAGACAGCCACTTTTTAACCTGATGTGTTTTCTCCTTTCCCCCCACCTTGACCGTGTTTCATATAAGTGCTTTTTTAATGGTCTAGTACTGTAAGTAGTTTCATGGCCTATGATCTGTTTTTTTCCACTTAGTTTCCTATCACGAACATTTTCCCACAGCAGTAAATATACCTCTATGTCACTCTTTTAAATTACTGAGTAACATTTCATATGATTTAATGTGTTTGCTCTCATGTTAAAATTCAAAGAAATACTCTTTGCAGTTCAGCTGTTGGACTTAAGACGCTTAATGGCTTCTCCAGACGTGGAAGCACAGGTCAAAAAGATGCATGTATCGGAAGCTGGTACTAAGTACTGAAAAATCTCCCTCAACAGTAGTGGCCCACTCTTCACTCTCCGGAAGCATATGACATTACTCCCCCTTCTCTCACACTAGCTTTTCTCTTTGTGATTCTTTTTGTTGTTTATCATCACAGTCCCATGAGTGCATAGCTCCCACTCCCCACCTCCACGGGGCACCCTCACTCTCACGTGCCAGACATGTAAGCATCAACAATCCACCCTCAAAACCTTTGTTTTTATATATGTGTGGAACCCCAAACAGTATATAATATTGCTTTGGGAGGCCATTTATAAAACCTCATGTAAATGCTTCTGTGCTATGTATTAACATTCTATTGCCCCTTTTTGTTCAATCAATACAGGTGTTTTGTTTTTGTTTTTTACTGAGATCTGTGCTAACTTATGTAACTCAAATTCACTTCTTTTTTTTTTTTTAAAGATTTTATTTATTTATTTGACAGAGAGATCACAAGTAGGCAGAGAGGCAGGCAGAGAGAGAAGGGGAAGCAGGCTCCCCGCCGAGCAGAGAGCCCGATGCGGGGCTCGATCCCAGGACCCTGAGATCATGACCTGAGCTGAAGGCAGAGGTTTTAATCCACTGAGCCACCCAGGCGCCCCCAAATTCACTTCTTTTAACAACTGTTTAATCATTGTCTTCACTGTTGAGATTCATTTTCAGACTGATGAAACTTGTTGCCATCACGTTGCTGTTATAAACAACACTGTGATGAACATCTCCCTACCTAACTCTTTAACTCTGCTAGAGTTTCTAAGCAGAAGTGGAATTGTTGGGTGATAGGGTTAGCTGTGTCCTTCCAACTCTTTTGACTATGATGCATTATAAGAAATAACATTTTTTACATTAGAATCTGGTTAAGGCTCCCTCCACGAACACAAGCGAAACAAAAGTTTTGTGAAATAGTGCTTATCCTTATCATAAGAAAAACATTTGGGTGTGTTTCATTCTATTTAACTCAATTTCCTTTTTTAAACATTGATCACACCTTACTAATCTAATTTTGTAACCTGTTAATGGCCTATGACTCACAGTTTGAAAAATAACGGAGTAAAATGTATTCGGTTTCATGAAATACTTTGAAATTACACTTCAGAGTGGCCACGCTAATTTACAACACATTAGGTTCTCATCTCCCTACATCCTGGCCAGCACTTGATATTTATTTGTTTGCTTGCTTGTTTGTTTGTTTGTTTGTTTTTTGCCCAGTCTGATGAATCTAACGTACAATGCCACTGTTTTGATTTTTCTTTCTCTGATTTCTAATAAGTAGTTTTTCTTCATATGTTTATTCACTACTTGAGTTCCTCAGAAAGTGAGTTTGCCTGTTTTTCCCATGGGATTTTGTTTCTTGCTGATTTGCTACTAAGTTTCTTATATGATTGAAATTTTAATTTTTTATCATCTGTTGTTGTACATATGCTGAGAAGACCTTCCCCTGGACTATTAATCATTCATTAACTTTATGATGTCATTTATTGAACAGAAATCCACCAGTTATTTCCTTTATGGTTTTGTATCTTATTTGAGAAATGCTTCCCTAACTCAATATCATAAAGATTTGCCTTCCAATTTTTTATAGCTTCTTAAACTATCTGAAATTTGTCTTTACACGGTATGAAATGGGATGTTATTTTTTTTTTCCATGCAGTGGAGTCACTTTCCTAACACCATTAAAATAATTCATCCTTTCCCCCCTGAGTTGTGTTGCCCCCTCTATCACATACCAAACATCCACGTGCGTGGGTCTCTTTTTGGATTCTTCTCTTCTGTTCCGTTGGTTTGTAGTGCTTACACTACAAAAAATTAGACTTTATAATATGTCTTAATATCTGGTGTGGGAAGATCCCCACCTTTGCTTTTATTTTTGAGACCCCTTGTCTTAGCTACTCATGGAAACTTATTCCTCCACACAAATTTTATAATTGGTTTGTCCAATTTCTCTCTCCAAATATTAGTTAGAATTATATGAGTTGACACCATGACAATGCTGTGCCTTTCCTTTCACAAACATATCACTATTTATCCAAGAAATAAATCTCTCCTTTAGTGAGCTTTTTCTGACACGCTTGGCTAAGTTAATTTCTAGATAATTCATTTTCTCTCCTCTTACTCTCTTTTATAATATTCTCCAATTTAATAGATGGGAATGGTATCTTCTTTCCAGACAGCTAAGTTTTTTAGACACTCCCCTTCACGACCCTGTGTCCTGGATCACCTCTTTGGCAAGGAATGACCCCAAAGATCTCAGAAACCCAGGCCCCTACCAGGACCAGGCAGAACCAGGAAAGCCATCATCAGATGGGCAGTTGCCAAGAGCTCTAATCTGTTAAAAGTGCTGTGCATCTCTGAGGCTCTAAAACAACTTTGCCTATGAAATGAGATGGAAAGAATTGTATGGACCTGGGTTCCTTTCAAGATATGCTCGTTTGAAGGGGATACTTAAACTGCTTGGGTATTGCGGGAGGGAAAAGATGATTCTCACTCTTAAACTGCCTTCTAAGGAAGATGGGCCTTCTCCACTCCAGGGCGCTAATCTCATCAAGACAGTTTTGCAAGTTCTGGGCCAGAGCTGAATTGCTTGTTGCCACAAGGATTCTTCCTTCCCAGCTGTTTTCTTATGCCTCACCCAGCCTCCCTTCTAAGCAAATGTTGAGCAAACATGCGTTTATTTTTTTTTTAAGATTTTATTTATTTATTTTTATTAGAGAAAGAGAGAGAGTGAGAGAGAGCATGAGAAGGGAGAGGGTCAGAGTGAGAAGCGGACTCCCTGTGAAGCTGGGAGCCCCATGTGGGACTCGATCTCAGGTCTCTGGGATCATGACCCGAGCCAGAGGCAGCCGCCCAACCAACTGAGCCACCCAGGCGCCCGAGCAAACATGCATTTAAAGGGAAAAAGAGACACTGGATTATTAGCTGCTCTGGGCACTATGCATCTCAGGCTGGCAAGTTACGGGATATTGAGAGAACAAGGGGTCCTGGCAAGAATGAAGCAGAAGCCTGAACCTAAAGGGACCAGGATATCAGGTAGACCTGATATCCTGGTAGGAACTTGGGAATGAGGACCAGAGCCAAAGACCCAGCACAAGAACTGTGGCCCATACAGGGTGGAACAGGACTTCTTAAACTGGGTAATAGTCCAGTTATTGAAACACCACCACATGTCCCAAGAAAAAAAAATAGCAAAAGACCTGACCTGGGCAAATCTCCAAATGAAGAAAACAAAGGGCCAATATAAGAAAAGGAAATGGTCAATCAAACTAGAAAGCAACACAACAATAACGGATTTTTCCCCTCTATGTGATTGGCAAGGTTTCTTTTTTTCTTTTTCCTTCTCTTTGTTTTTGCTTGCTGGCTCCCTCTTCTTTACGATGATACTGAATGTTGAGAGACGGGTGGAAGGGCGCTCTCACGCGCAGCTGGTGGTTCTGTGAATTGGCGCAGCTTATCTGGAGGGCAATTTGGCAGACTGTAGGAAAAACCCTAAAGACAAGCACTCTTTGATCCAGCAATTCTACTTCTAGGAATTTTTTCTAAGGAAATAATTAGAAGTGAACACAAAGATGAATAATAGCAGCTTAACATTTACTGGGTGTTCACTGGGTGCCAGGCAATATGCTAAGCTTTACACTTACCTCAAGTAGACTTTGCAGCCACATCCAATGAGATGGGTATTGCCATCCATGTCCATTTTCAGGTGGGGAAACTGAAGCTCAACAAGGGCTTGTAAATTGCACAAATTCAATCCTGTTGAGCAAGAGATCAGCTGGGGCTCAAACCCCAATCTCTTTAACTCTGAAACCCAGGCTCTGCACCACCTCACTATCCTACCCTCCAAAAAGCTCTATAAAAATGACGTTCCACGGTACTGTTTCGAATAGCAAAAATTCGGAAATAACCTTAACTGTGCAAGAACTGAAGGATAATTCAGTAAATCGTGTAGAATCGTATGATGAAATACACGGTCATTAAAAAGAAGTTTTGAAAAAAATTATGACAGGGAAATATGCAGGATACACTAACCAAAAAAAATATGTAGAACAGCCATGTCCCATTTTAACTTTTAAAATGCATATATGCTGTTTTTATGAAGTTCAAAGGTAGGAAAGACTACGGTGTGGTGATCAAGATTGTGGGGGGTTGTCAATTGGGAAGCTAGGGTGCTAGAAATGTTCTAGAGCTTGATTTGGGTTAGGGTCACATTGGTCTGTTCATACATAAAAATCAATCCAATTTTATAATTAAAATCTGTGTGCTTTATGTAAGTTTATATAAGCTATGTTCCACTAAAAAAGAAAAAAATATGTAAATGCAGAGAAAAAGTCCTGAAGGAAAGGAACACAAGAATATTAGTAGGGATTGTTGCTAAATAGAATTTCCATTTTATTCTTTATGGTCTTCTCTACAGTTGACCCTTGAACAACACAGGTGTGAACGGCATGGGTCCGCTTTACACATTTTTTTCAATAAATACAGTCTAGTACTGTGAATGTATTTTCTCTTTTTTATGGTTTTCTTAACACTTTCTTTTCTCTAGCTCACCTTATTGTAAGAATACAGCATAAAATACGTATAACATGCAAAATATGTGTTAATTAACCATTTGTGTTATCCATAAGGCTTCTGGTCAGCAGTAGGCTATTTGTAGTTAAGTTTTGGGGAGTCCAAAGTTATATGTGATTTTCAACTGCTCGGGGGTCATCAATGTCCAAGAGTCAATGAGTACTTTCTTCCTATTTTATTTTATTTTATTTCGAGACCGAGCATGTGAGCAGGAAAGGAGGCAAAGATAGAGGGAGAGAGAAAATTCAAGCAGACACCACGCTGAGAGCTGAGCTCAAGGTGGGGCTAGATCTCACCACCCTGAGATCATGACCTGAGCCAAAAATCAAGAGTTGGACATCCAACCGACTGAGCCACCCAGGCACCCCCTTTCCTTTTTTTTTTTTTTTTTTTTACAATGTCTATATTAGTTTTATAGTTACAAAAAAAATGTCAAGTTCGTCATTGGAGGGGATGTGGGGAGGCGGGCGTGCACTTGAGCTTCAGCTGTGGTCCAGACCTGGCACCCTGGGGGTGATCTGGAGTATGGTCTTGCAGGCAGGACACCACGGTTCCAAAGATAGAGAGAATGGAGGAGAGAAGCCCAGTGCCCGGCCCTGCATGATAGGTAAAGCTGAGAAAGAGGTTCTGAAGAGCCTGGGATGGGCTCAAAGGAACGCCCTTGAAGACAATCACTGCAACTTTAAAAGGCTGCTGAGATAGGTGCTGCACAGAACCATCCCAGTCACCGCAGGTGCTTCTGGCTCCAGGCTCCTCATTCTGCTGCCTGTCAGAGGCCAGTGTTGCTCACTGGCAATGACATCAGACCTCCAGAGCACGCTGGCTGTCAATCAGAAGCCTTTCCTGGCAGTGCTAAGCCAACTCTGCCTCCTCTGTCTTTTAAAGGGACAGCTTCTGCCTGGATAAGGGAGCCGGGTTTGGGCCCCAGTGACTGTCTCTTTCCATTTAGAGGCTAATTCCAGGGCAGTGGAGAAATGAGAGGGGGTGCAAGGCAGGTTTTGTGGCTGCTTCTTAAGCCTCAGCTCATCCCTGACAATGAAATCTTGCCAACCAAGAAGTGGATCAAAATAAAGAATTTAGGTATAAAGAAGCTTTGGTATAAAAGATTACCAGTCAATATTAAATACGCTTAAATATAGAACAAGAAAAAAATAGCTGTGAGAATTAGCAGCTCTTCCTTCCTTGCTGAGAAATACCAATTTTATTAGGCCCATCAAATGTG
>JAPYYJ010002006.1:0-13406 GCA_028533885.1 Nasua narica | reverse complement strand
TGGCTAAGGTGTTGGCTTGACTTCCCATGCTCAGATCAGTGGTCAAGTGACAGGACGTAGCATCACTATATGCAAAGAGGCCCTTGTCCTAAAAGGCCATAGTGCTTTGTGGAGAAGTTTCCTATGCCAACTTCCCTGAGCTAATCTGCCCTCAGCAGGCTTGGATAGGAGCTTCAAATATGTACTTCTGATCTGGCATTCGTGTTGAGTGGGAAGTGAAATACTAGTAAGGAGAGAAAATTTACTGCTGTAAAATAGCCCAGTGGCTCCAGAGCCAGGACTAGTAGGTACAAAAGGATGGGTTAATGTCCTGGGGGTAGAGGGAAGGCAGGAAGAGGCTTCCTGATGAATCAGAGTGAGGAGTCTGATCTCTCTACCTTGAGCTACAGCGAGAACTGGAGACCGCCATAAGGAAGTACGAATAAGGCCTCCCTCACAGAAAGGAACTCCTTGCTCTGCTAGTCCAGTGGCTTTGCCTCCTTCCATCTTACATGTGAGTCAGACATTGATTTTTTTCTTGGCTGGTTTAGACACTGATCTGATCCGTGGCTCACCAGGTAGGATCAATAATGTTTAAAGAGCTGCTCGTCCTCAGATGGAGGGATAGCATTTCCTCAGCTTTGTTCTTTGAGACTCGGTTTTTAGGAGCAGCTGTATGAAACATTGTTCACTCTGGCTTTCTTGCACTCTTTTCCTAACCTATGCACGCGTACACATGCACACCACGCACACACACACACACTTACCCCATGCCACCGACAACTGTCAATACTCCTCAGGTACCGGCGGATTGTGTCCAACAACTGCACGGACGGGCTGAGGGAGAAGTACACGGCCAAGGCCCAGATGTGTCCTGGAAAAGCCCCTCGTGGCCTCCACGTGGTGACAACCGACGGACGCCTGGTGGCAGAGCAGGGGCATAACGCGACTTTCATCATCCTCATGGAGGAGGTTGGTGTTGTTCTGGGTCTCTGAGGTCATAGCTCACTGTTCCCAGAGAGGGAAGAAAAAGATCATATGTCCCCCACAAGTCCTGGTTCCAGAGTCAATGGTGAGAAGACACAAAGGGTAAAAGAAGGCTTAGATAATCAGGAACCCTTTTCCCTTCATCCCACACCATGGACCCAGGTTCCAGGTGATCCACTTATCTCTGGGAGACGCAGATCTGGATATATTCTTTGAGGTCCTCCCTAAGGGTCTGCTTTGTTGAAGGAATATTTATCACCAGAGGACCATATACTCTAAACTCCACAGAAGAAGGGAATTCATGTTTTTTTTTCTGTTGCTCCCAGGAGCCTCTTTTGCTTTATTCTAACCCTTAAGCCCCCCTGATTAAAAAAGCCCATGGGGCTTTCAAAGGGTCTTGGAAGTATGAGTGTGAGTGTGGGGGAAGATTATTGCCATCCTTTAAACTTATTTGTATAGAGAATGTCACATTAGTTGCTTTTCCATCAGCTAGTTGCTCCATTATTTCACTTTTTTGTGTCTTTTGCAATTGGGGCAGTAAAATCAGCCTGCATTCATTCATTCCAGGATGGAAATAGCTCTGTTGTATGCTTCTTGCTCCCTATATGAGCTATTTCATCTCTTTCCCAAACCAGGGAGCTTTTCAGGCACTCTTTGCTGTGGTGGTGGGGCAAGAAAGCTTGCCTGATTTACAAAGCCCTCTAAATTTGTATGCAAATTACTCTGTGCTCTTCAGATCTTGGAAAGAGACCAAAGCAGGCCAGGAGTTTTTTTCCCAAATGTGAATACTTTAGAAGCCTTTAAAGTCTGGCCCATACTGAACAGGACGGTGAAGGTTCCTTATCCTGGGTTGACAGATTCTTCAGCCATCATCCACACCGGGTGCTTGAATTAAAGGACTTTAAGATTCAGAGGAGGTCATTATCACATTTCCACTAGGGAGTTTCCAGGACCAGCATTATAAAAACCTTCTCTTGAATGGATGTGAAGAGCCACGATCTTATCCATTTGAATTGCCTCCAGTTCATTTCCACTTCAATTTATATTCATAAACTCAAGGGTAGTCAACATTGTGCAGGGGGCAAGGGAGCACGTATCAATATTTCACTCACATCTGGGTTGCCATGGGGGAAGAGGCAGAACATGAAACTGTGATCAGTGCACATTCACTGGACAGAAGGATTGGCTCATAATTCCAGAATGATGTATATCCCTTTTTATTCCATCAACCATCTTTGTAAGTAGAAAGAGATGATTCTTCTCTTTTACCTAGGATCCTTAGTTTTATGGTCAGGTTCAATTGCATTTATCTAAAGTCGGTGACCTAGTGTAGTGGGAGGAGGAACAAGGAAGTGTGGGGTTCAACATCACCTCTTACGAAGCCAAGTATTAGCTTGGGATGGTAAGATACGCTCATCTGAACCCTTGCCCTCACACCACCAGGCAGCACCTGGAGGGACGGGGGGTCTTGGCCTTCCAAGAGGCAGAGCTATCGGTGAGCTGTGATGGTGGAAAAGGCTTCAGGGAAGAGCTTAGGCAGGTTTAGGGAAATCTAAGGTCAACAGAGCACAGATGTAATTTTGACTGGTAAGCAGGATTCATGTCTAGACCGGGAATAACCATCCTATCTCACAGAGTTATTTTGAAAGTGTTGTATAGAGTATGTGTTAAGTGATTAGCATAATGCTTAGAACATAATAATAAATCTCAAAACATGAAACAATTATAATTATAGCAATGTAGTTGAGAGCATCAGTGTTGAAACCAGACTGCCTGGGTTCAAAACTTGTGTCTTCTACTACTAGCTGTGTGACTTCGGTCTACTTACTTAATTTCTTTTTGTCTCCATTTGTAAAATGGGGAAGTAATGCTTTTTGCATTATAAAGTTGTGAGATTAATTACTTGGAACTGGAAAAAAATTTCATAAGTGTTAGCTGTTACTATTATTGCTGTTGTTATGATTTTGACCCAGGAGAGGGATAATTCAACTAAGTGTGTGAGGGAGCCAGGGAATGCCTCGGCCTTCCCACTCCAGAGCTCCCTAGAGGCTTTGTGCTATCCTGTAGAGCCTGTTCAGCCAGCTCAGGCTGCCCCAAGCTTGGGTGTGCGGGGGTAACAGGTCCATAGTTCCTGCCCATAGTGCCCACCAGTTATCAGGGGTCTGATTGCTGATTGTGTGGAGGGTGCTTCAGCCTCCTGGGAGAGGCACTGGGTCCCCGAGAGGCGGATGCTGAAGGCACAGGACCAGGCATCCAATAGGAGTCAGACCTGACCATGTGAATGAGCCCCGGCCAACTGCTATTCCTCCTGTTCAGGGTGATCTCCAAAGGACAAACATCCAGCTTGACTTTGGGGATGGAATTGCGGTGTCCTATGCCAACTTCAGCCCCATCGAGGACGGCATCAAGCATGTGTACAAGAGTGCAGGGATCTTCCAGGTGACAGCCTATGCAGAGAACAGCCTGGGCTCGGACACCGCTGTCCTCTTCCTGCACGTGGTTTGTAAGTAGCCTGAACCGTCTCCTTTCTTACGCTCCTTCCAGTTGAGAACTCCCGCTGTCCACAGACCTCTGGGATGTGGAGCTGAGACTAGATTTGGTGTGACTACTACACCAAGTCATGACCCAGATTGAAAGACTGAGATGTGTGCTCATCCGTGTTTCAGTTTTCTGATACTGAAGTAGACTATTTTGCAAGTTGGGATAACATTCCCAACTGGGCCCTTCTTTTCAGTTCCATTATGTTCTGATGGAAGTGTATGCATGCAGAAACACATTCAGGTCAAAGTCCCTTCCCTTTGCTTTGGAGACTCGTAAGGATTTAGGAAGAAGAAACTCATCTGGTTCCTGGCCACAAGTTCACTTTCAAGCTGCTATGAGTGAAGGCAGCCCAAATCAAAGGAAGTTTCTAATCTCTGTGGGAAGAGCCAAAGAAGGATTAAAGAGACACATTTAGATTTTTTTAAATGTAGTACTGAACACACAAAAGAACTTAATTCTTACATACAAGGTTAGTGCAAGTTCATTCCTGTTATGAACAATTCTAAAGACTCTCCAATTTTTTTGTTGTTGTTCTAGAATATATATAACTGCTATTGACTGTTGCTTGGCACAAACCAAACAACAGCTGAAGTTCCAAATTACTTTGTCTGGGATACGTTTTGTGTATCTGCTATCCTGGGACTTAAATCATGTAAACTAAAACTTAAATAGTATGATTTTAGAACGTTGGATCAAGACGTATGCTTATGGGTCTGGTATTGACTTCCTATGCCTTTATCAGTGATATTCATGGGCCTAAGGTATTCCATAGTTCTAATTTATAAACCCCATGATGTTTTGGGAGTAATATGCTACTTATGGTGAAATGTATATTTAAAAGGGTCTAAGTGAATACAAGGAGTACCTCCGACTCAGCGATGACAAACGCCACTATATAAACAACCCATGTTTAAAAGGTTTCTGGAAAACTGTAAAGCACCTAGTCTCCTAGCATTTCGATCCTAATAGTAGCGCAAGGCCAGTGAGAGGGGCTGTGCATGGGAGGACACTCGGATTATAAATCAGTTCTATCCCTAAAGATGCCAGACCACATGGCCATGAGATAAATTATTTCTTCCGTGGGTCTTCTGAACTCCAACTTTAAAATGGTTTCATTCTAACTGGTACTTTGCCTCACGGGGCCCTTATAACAGCAAGTAAGGAATATAAATAAAACACCCAGTTATGTACTAATTTATTCAACAAATGTCTGTTGAGTTCTTTATAAGGCATTCTGCAAGAACCTGGGGAAGCAACAATACAGACGTGGCCTGGGCCCGGCAGAGTTTGCATTCTGGTGGGGGGAGGGGGCAGGTGCAGCTAGAACTACAGGCCACACTCCACCAACTCTACTCATTTTGTGTCAGAAACACCTGTCAAAAATGCAGGCAGGTGGTGTGCAAGGTATTCATAAGCCAGAGTTTAGAGCAACAGGACCTCTGTTTGAAATCTGATCAGATGCCTTTGTTAAACATATAATATTGGTCAACTTCCATACTCTTTACAAACTTCTGGTTCCTCATCTTTAGTACTTAGGTTATAAGGAAGCTATGAGAATCAGATTGCATGATATGTATCATTCAAGGGTCCCCAAGATCACCCCCTCGTGTTTGTTGCTTCACTAAAAGGACTCATAGGACTCAACATGTATCATACTCAGACTATGATTTATTACAGGGGAAATAGCAAGATCAGCAAAGGGAAAAGGGCTATGGGGCAAAGTCTGGAGGAAACCAGTTATGACCTCTGGAGAGTCCTTCCCTCATGGTGTCATACAAGACATGTGTAATTCCTCTAGCAAGTGGTTCCAGCAACCTGTGAGAAGGGCTATTTATCAGAGAAATTCCTTAGAGACTCATATCCATGTTTTATTTTGTTTTGCTTTTAAATTAATTAATTTCTTAATTTTAATTAATTAATTTCTTAATTTTAATTGACTAATTAATTAAAATTCAATTAGCCAAGTTATCGTACATCATTAGTTTTTTGATATGATATTCAATGATTCATCATTTGAGTACGACACCCAGTGCTCATCATATCACATGCCCTCTTTAATGCCCATCATCCAATTATCCCATTCCCCCACCCACCTCCCTTTCCTCAATCATGTTTGTTTTCCTGAGTCAAGAGTCTCATATCATTTCTCTCCCTCTCTCTGATTTCTTCCCATTCACTTTTCCCTCCCTTCCCCTATGGTCCTCTGCACTACTCCTTATATTCCACATATGAGTGAAACCATAGGGTAATTCTGTTTCTCTGGTTGACTTATTTCACTTAGTGTAATACCCTCCAGTTCTATCCATGTTGATATAAATGGTAGATACTCATCCTTTCTGATGGCTGAGTAATATTCCATTGTATATATGAACCATATCTTCTTTATCCATTCATCTGTTGAAGGACATCTTGGCTCCTTCCACAGTTTGGCTATTGTGGACATTGCTACTATGAACATTGGGGTGCATGTGTGCCTTCTGTTCACTACATCTGTATCTTTGGGGTCAATACCCAGTAGTGCAATTGCTAGGTCATAGGGTTCCCAGGGTTTTTATTGGGAACTGGTCAAGTAGGCATCCTCTGCAAAGTATCTGCCAGAATTCCAGACATCCCAAGGAAAGTATGTATTTAGAGTAAACCATATTCTTGGCATAAACAGTCTAGGCATAGTGAACTAGTTAAGTGTTGATCAGTTAAGTGTTGACTGGAAACACCCTCCAAGCCAAGTTTCCAGATGCTAGCAAGGACCAGTCTTGCATACAAGACTTTCTAAGGATGACAGTTTCAGGTCTATGTTAACATTTTCCTGCACATTATACAAAATGCCACTTGCCACCCAGCTTGGCTCATGATGAATGTGGCCTGTTACAGCAATTACTAAATACTCCCCACTAACTTTCTGCCTGACACTTCCACTGCATTTAAAAATGAAGACAAAGAGAGGAAATTTACTTTCCTCTATCCCAACCACTTTCCCCACCCACATTCCTAATTCCACCAATAGTGAACCTGCCTGAAGGGTGTAAAGACCAGTGTATCTTAGTGGCAAAAAATACAACAACTAGGAACCAATTTATACTGTGGGTTATGTGCATAAAGGAGGAAATGTTCCTTGAAACTTTTATCATGCTCATAATTCCCTCCACATCAATCATGGCTGCATTTACCAGACAGTTATTATAGTGGAAACTGCTCTTGGCCTCACCTTGGGCCATTAGCTAACAAAAGTAGTTGTTAGCCGCCCATAATAACCAATCTCGCACAGATTATTAGATTTTTATCAAAAAGAGCACTATTTGACAGGATTTTAGGCATTTTCTGTGGTCTCTCCCAAATCCCTTCAGCTCTCTTCTCCCTGGTCTATGGTGTGTCCATCCCTAGGTTGAAGCCTGGCTCAGGTTCTTTTCCCTAAAAAGCTGTTACATGTTGTTGTTCCTTGAGATTCTATTTAGCCAAACATGCTTGTCTTAAAGCTGGAATAAATGTGATTATGTTTGATGGCCTGCCAATTCATGGAAGCCATATCCCTTTGTTTGGCATGAGTTTAGGGAGAAGGAGATCTCCTTTTATCTTTTTGGGCATAGGTCCCTGACAATGTGTGGCTGGGCCAAGGCTCTTGAGTGACAGAAAGCCGAGAAGAATTTCCAGGGCCACAAGCCATTAGCAGTATCATCACTTAACTGTGGAAAGGCCAGCGTTCTGAAGAGCTGGCAGGGGAATGAGCTTCATGCATTTTGAGGGAGAGAAATAACAGGAGTGTTGACTTTAAGGGTAAAGGGCCCTTTTCCCGGCAGGGGAGGAATGAGCTCTGCATCTGGGCACCGAGAAAGATTCTCTGAGGTGTTAGCTTAAGACACAGAGTTCTTGCCTTCCTGCCAGGACATGGCTGGCCGGGGACTCCTTCCTACTGTCTTATTCTCTTCCCCACGGATCAGTAAAACATGAACAACAAAGAAAGATAAATCACATAAAGTCCTACAAATGAGTAAATAAAGTCACAAAAGGAGCCAGTGTTTACTCATACCTTTATTTCATTTTTTAATTATTTTCATCAACAATCAAATCATACAAAAATAATTGAGTAAACTTTCTTATTGAAAATAATTAACCCTTCAGCCAAATGTGTTTCTGAAGCAACAAGATTGAAATGATTTGCTGGGAGAAACCTTCAGGGTCATGTGTCTGTGGTCAGGTCAGAGAGATATTCTCAGATGGTAAATACACAGATTCTCAAACACTTGTTGCTTTTTCTGGAAAATACAGTGTGGACAGGGCCAAGCTGACCAGGCGGCTCCCTTCACTTAACATCAGTCTTTGTCCCAACATCTTCTCTCCCGACATAAATTTACCTGCAACACAATGAGACTCAGACGAGTTCCCACTGTCTTAAAGGGACTTCTACCCAGTAATACTCAGAGACGGTGATGGTGGTGATGGTGATGGTAGAAATAGTGACAACCCAAAACGAATGCTATAGTACTTTTAACATCCGCACATCCTAGTCCTATGTTCTTATTCCTATAAGGAAGGCAGGGGATGCGGTAATGGGCTATGTAGTGTCACGGCTATGGAAGATAGAGTAAAAAATCACAGAGCTAAATTTAAACCAGACCAGAAATGAGAAGAAGCCATCTGTTGTCTTCCCTTTAAACTGAGCTGTCCCCAAAGTGACCCATGATGTAAATAGTGAAGGCTGAGTGGTCAGGAATATGTCCCCCACCTGTGAGAAGAACTCAGGGCCCCCAGGCTCAGGAGACGTGTGGACTGCAGTCTTGACCTTTAGCCACGTTCGCACATCAGCGCTATCATAATGGAGACCGGGAAACCATGCACTAGCAGCGTGTGAACAGCTAATTAGAATCCTTTAATTGGATTTGGTTAAGTAGGAGGGATATAAGAAAAGAAAAGAAGGAAGGAAAAGAGAAAAAAGAAAGGAGGGGAGAAAGGAGAAGGAAAAAATCCCCCAAAGTCAAAAAATAGCATCCCCATCCCAGAGTGTGACACTGACGCGTTAATATTTCCCATCAGCATTTTCTTTCCTCTTCTCATTTTATTTTGGAAATGAGTTAAATAACCGTCCTCATTTATTATGGGTAGGATATGTTCATGTATGTTCTCTCGCTGCTTGTATCGGTTCTCTGAGAGAAAAGAAGAGAGATTTGATCACCCTTTTGCAAGCAGCTTTTTATTCTTTGGGAACATAGCCTTTGTTTCTCCTTTGATTTAGGGAGATACACATTTTCCTTTTTGTAAAACAGCCTTGCCAGCTTCTGAATGACACCCACCGAGTATTGCAGATGACCGGCACAATGGCGGATTGTTGAAGAGGATGGAACCAATTAACAATCAAGGATAATAGAAGAGCCCTCCATAGGATGCACTGACCCCACATCACAATACAGGCTAATTGTCAGAAATGAAAGAGACTGCTGTTTATCTTCCTATTTATTGGCTAAGTGTCTAGTCAACTAGCTTTGTCCTTGGATTGGAGGTTCATAAGCATTTGTGGTTGGACACATCAGATATAAATGAATTTCAGATGTCACTCAAAAAGTCTGAAGCCTGATTTGAGTTCCCTTTTATACAAAGTGATTTGTTTCAAGCACGCGCACACGCGCACACACACACACATTTCAACATTTGTGAGTTTATTATAGTTTATGGTAATAGGGGTTAAGATTAAGAATCTGGGGGTATGAAAAATTTTTTCTATTCCAGGAACAGAAACACTGACATTGTTCCCCATGTTCCCCCAGGTCCCGTGGAGCATGTTCATCTCCGAGTGCCGTTTGTCGCCATAAGAAATAAGGAGGTCAACATCAGTGCAGTTGTGTGGCCCAGTCAACTGGGGACACTTACCTATTTCTGGTGGTTCGGCAATAGCACAAAGGTTTGACCCTTTCTGATCCATGTCTGAGTAGATCTGTACTGACTTCTCCTGGGCTCTAGCTGCCATGTTGATGTTGGGGCCACCGGGGATTGGAGTAATAGGGAATACTTAGTGAAGCTACAAATGCACATAGTTGAATACCACATTTGTCTCTATACCAGGTTCATTATTATAATAGGGAAAGTTCAAAAAATCCTAAGGAAGAAAGAGTACATTGAGAAGCTCTATAAACTTGCTTTATTTTTAAAACTTCATTTGCCCTATTTTTTTTTTTTTTAATCTTGGGCTTTCCGTCCACAAGATATATAACGTTAAGGGAGTCCCTTAGTATTTCTGAGACCCAGTGATTCCATCAGGAAATGTGAATTCTCTAAGTGCAGGGCTATGAAAATCAAATGGGGTAATACACGTAAAGAACCCTTCTCCAAGACCTACGATCTGCGAAGGCCAAGGTTCATTTTAGGAATGTCAGGGGGTGCTGACAAGACTCTAAGAAGAGAACTCAGAGGACCAGACTCTGAACTTGGCACATCCTCCCTATTTCCACCTACTGGTGATGGTGACACTTGTGTCAACAATGACCACGCTTATATACAAGGAATTGGAAGCAATTAGGTTGAGAGTCCCTTAATGTAATGGCTTAATGTTTTTCTCTATTCCTGATTTTGTCTTCACATTTTCCTTGTCCATTCTTTTTTTTTTTTAATATTTTATTTTATTTATTTTAACAGAGAGAGAACATAAGCAGGCAGAGAGGCAGGCAGAGGCAGAGAGAGGAGCAGGCTCCCTGCCGAGCAAGGAGCCCGATGTGGGACTCGATCCCAGGACGCTGGGATCATGACCCGAGCCGAAGGCAGCTGCCCAACCAACTGAGCCACCCAGGCGTCCCTTCCTTGTCCATTCTTAATGTGATTGGCATTGCTCAACTTAGAGAGACTTTTCATTTTTTTAAAAGACTTTATTTATTTATTTATCTATTTATTTATTTATTTGAGAGTACATGCGGGAGAGGAACAGAGGGAGGGGACAAGCAGACTTGGTGAATGTGGAGCCCGACATAGGGCTTGATCTCATGACCCTGAGATCATAACTTGACCTGAAATCAAGAGTCAGATGATTAACCAACAGAGCCATCCAGGTACCCCAAGTTCTTTCATTTTTAAAAAGTAGTTTAAGAAAGATATCATATCAGACTTGGAAATGCTGGACACCTCAAGAAAAAGGAAATAAATACTCAATTCTGGTATAGTAATTCCTTTGAAAAAGGAATGAACAATGATGGTTTTGTTTGTTTCGAGATGACCGTAAAGAACTTCAGGCACTGCATGGTAGGAGTGGGAGAAGATTCATCCCTGCTCTTTCTTAGGGAGGCAGCATGATATGGTCCTTGATATGATATGATAGGATAGGATATGGATTGATATGATATGTACCTTGGAGTCACAGAGATGTTGCTGGCTTGACGCTGTGAACTTGAGGAAGTCATTTGACCTAAAATTTAATTCACTCAACACAAACTGGAATGAATGATGCCTATATCATTTGACTGTTGTGAAACTAAGTGAGATACTATATAACTCCCTGACACACACTAGGTACTCACTAAATGGATGCTTTTAATTTCAATATAAAACCTGGGAGTTAGGATGGGTTGAAAAAGAACTACACTTATGGACACAAGGGACACTTTTCTGTTTGCATTGTTCATACTGTATACTTTCAAGTCAGTTTCTTAGTATAGGTTATAATGCTTTTGCATTTCTGGACTTACTGTTCACCAGGACAAGAGATACAGAGGTTGGTTATTAAGATCCCCATTTGGTACCTTAGAGAAGTAAAGCTCCCTGTGTGAGATGAGCATCCCAAGTGCAAACATCTGGTTAATTGTAGAGCCAGGTCTCCTAACTCCCTGATACCATGCTCTACCCCTCGTCCCAGGATGCTTTAGCTGCATCACTCTATCTTCTAGAGGTTATAGACCCTAAAATCGTAGTTCGATCACCAGCAGGCATACATGGTGAACGAAAAAGAGAAAATCATTTGGGAAGAGAAAATTAAAACTAGAGAATTTTAAGTTCATTTCTCTGCTGAGAACTTTTGGCTATCCAGCCAGGGAATTCTTTTGTTAGTGTTCATTTACCTGGTGATCTTTACTGAGGCTTTTCTGCACAAGGTTAGTTCTTGGCCATTGTCAACACAGTGATTTACACAGAAACCCAAAGGAGCCATTAACACAGCATTTCTCTACAGTGCCATTTTTCCCTTTTTGGTGTTTTTTTTCTTTGAATATCCTCTAAGATCTGAATTTTAAGATGCTTACTAGATTAGTATCTTTGATAAATAAACACAGAAGTGGATAAAGTGACTGCAGAGTCAAGTTTCTATTTCTCTAATGATTATCTGTGTTCACTTGAACAAATCACCTGATCTAAATCTCAGTGTTTTTTCTTTGTGTAGAGCAAGGATACTAATGTCGAATCCACAAATATCACTAACTTATTATTTGAAATATCTATCTAGCTAATCTATATTATGCCATATTAAAAGAGGAAATTTTATATTACCGAATGGCATTATAGTTTGTTTTTTGGTTTGGTTTGGTTTGGTTTGGTTTGATTTGGTTTGGTGATGACCTGATATATTCCTTCAGTTAGGAATTTCCATCTATAAGCTTGAGCATGAAGTGTTACACAAATACCCAGCATAGAGTAGTTTTGAAATAGGATAAATATGGGTTGCAGTCCAGACTCAGATTCCTTTTTGCATATGCCTTTAATCAAATCATGTAATTTTTCTGAACCTCAGTTTTGGTCATTATAATTCCAGAATAATAATAGTAGTAACTATTAGTAACTAACAGTAAACAAATAGTCATTAGGAATAGTAAATATTAGTAACTTAGATGTGCTTAGAATCTAAGCACTTGAAAATATTAGTCACTGTTGGGCTCATCAGTTGTGTCAATGGCATCTATATCTCGATGGTATATCTGACTGGGTTCTATAGATTTCTCTCCCACCTCTAAGAATGGTTATTTGGTTCAGTTGAAAGAGGTTTATTTTCAGTGCTCTTTGCCAGCACCATACCAGATACACATCAAGGTGACTTGCCCAATAACTGGTGCAAGGAGTACCATATTTGACTGGCAAATTAATGAGTGTCTTTGAGTGTTCTGGTGAGCTCTCTGATTTTGGAGCTATTTTAGTTCTCTTGGACTAGCAAACTGATCTGTAAAAGGAGCTAATTTTGAGCATTTATTCCTACTTCTGCTTTGTAGGAGACTCTTCGTACACATTATTTAATTTAATCATTAGGGCATTACTGATGGAGAAATTATCCTGTTTTTCAGAGAAAACACTTAGGCTAATAACCTTGGAAAGTAATGTTTTATGTGTGTGTGTGTGTGAGAGAGAGAGAGAGAGAGAGTGTGTGTGTCTTGTGACTAAGAGAATTGGGCAGGTTCACCCAGCTGGTTGAATTAAATCAAGTTTGCAAGAAGAATTAATTCGCCCTGGCCTTTATATCTAGCCCTTCACTTGGTGCTCTCCAGAATAAAGAAGTTCATACAACATTGTCCCTACCTTCAAGGATATTATAGTCCAAACGAGAAGACATGATGGACACAAACACAATGGTGGTGAGCAAGTGTAATGTATAAGTAAACAGAAGAGAGCAAGCATTCCTAAAATTCAATAATAGTCTTATATACCAACAAACTTATCAGGGGAGATGTGAAATTGCATCAGTAGCTCTGTGGATCTTTTTCAAGAGCCCATATTTTGTGCTAGACATTGTGAGAAATACAAATCAGGGTAAATTCCATTTGTTTCCTTTAAGAAATAATCTATTTGAGAATCTGAACTTACATGGTGGTAGGAATATAATGTAATTGGCCCCAGTAGGGCCAGTCAAGCAGCCTAGATGGTAATGAATGCACACCTTGCTGATCATGGAGTGAATCATGGATGAAGTTGGTCTTAACCTGGCATTGAAAAAACAGTCAAATTGA
>JAPYYJ010002005.1:0-13408 GCA_028533885.1 Nasua narica | reverse complement strand
CTGGTCAGTAGCCCCATCATCTCTACCCCCACCCAGACATTAACTGAAAAGAAACCTTCTTTTGTTTCCCTTTTGAAATGAAGATTGGTATTTTGGCTTGAGATTTCAAATGGTTATCTTTTGTGAAAATGCCCTTTCTCATATAAATGGAAAAAGGCACCACAAGCAAAGCCACAGCAATCAGAGCTCTTCAATCATGGCCTCAGACAGTGCTGATGTGGACCTTGGGGGATTTCGTGAGGCCAGCCAGAGGCCAAGTGCACCTGAGCTCCATCTCTATCCAGACTTTCATTTCATTCGTGAGAACTCTCAGTGTGTCCTGCCACAAAATAGTAAGAAAAGTCTCTGTTCTAGATAGCAATAGGCTGTCATTGGAACATTTCTATGAGGCAGTCCCAAGGACTCTGCTTAACTTACCCAACGCCTGGACTCAACGTGAAGGGGCCACAGTGCACAGACTTTCATTTTGGGTGTGGAGATGTGAAGAGGACCAAGGCGGCATCATGGGTTCACTGGTTAGCACTTCCTTGACTGGGGAATGACTGATGACAAGGATAGGGCTACGGGGACAGCTGGGTGCAGAAACCAGCGAAAGCACAGAATTTCCTGCCCGGTGATGCCAATTTATTTATACATGACTTTCTTGCCCCATCCCCCCCAAACAATCACATTGGGCTCATCTGGAGATTTGGAAGGAAGGAAGGAAGAGATATTTGTGACGTTTTAGGTAATTTGACCTAAGAGGAACCCATGAACTAAATGACACACCCAAAACTCTTTTCGTGAAACAACCAATGCCAATCCAGAGGTTTGTTTGAATATGTCCATTAGTCCACTTTTGAGGGTCACCGGAAGGTTTTACTAATGGCAGGATTTAAAAACAGTAACCTCTGTCTTCTTGAATACATGCTTTCTAGCTGCTGAACTGTCCAGTGAATTTCCATCAACCATATCATGGGGTTTTTTTTTTAAACATGATTTTCTGTAATAAAAACAGAGATGTGAGACTGGACTGAATGCTTTGGCTGGGGAATGGTTAAGGGAACCTTTTGAAAATGTAACCCAATGGGATGAGGAAAAGAAAATTTTGCTTACCAGGTTGATGTGCTCTTTGTTTCAGCACAAAGCCATGAAGGCAAAGCCCCAAGCCCAGAGATGACCACACCAAGGAGAAAAGACCAGTAAGACCTGTCTTGAGATTATTTAGCCTGTCACAGTCCTACACAAAATGGCGGGGGGGGAGCGGGGGCATCTCAATGCCATCATCCAGCTTTGTTTAGCCAACCAATAGCTAATGTTTATTAGTCATATCCCTTCTGGCAAGTATTGAGCTAGGCCCTGGGGGCACAAAGATGATTAAGTATGAGGAACTACTTCAGGGAACTTATAGTTCCTCCAGGTGAGCCACGTCAGCTGTCCCTCTGAACCGACTAGTCACCAGTGAACCACTGGCGTGGGCATTTCACTCTCAGAGAGATAGGATCTGTTTAACGGATATCATAGGATTATAGAATTTTACAACTCTAAGGGACCTTAGACATCTCTTAGCAAATTGAAATAAAACTAAATGATTGTTCTAGTTCCTTATAAACGGCGTAGGGCTGAACAAACATTATTATCCTGTGTAAGGGTCTCAGTTTATGAAGGAGAAATCTGACACAAAGCTAAGTGATTGTCCAAGGTCTAATAGCCACCTCGTTACACATGTTGTGTAATAGTTATAATTCACATTTTATGATTTGTTTAGTATTCAAAACTAACATCTCATTTTTAAAGCTACATTAGAAATAACAGATATGTAGGAGTGATGGGGAAAAAAACTGCACTGAAGAAATACTGAAATGCAATTTCGTTCTGCATACCTAAAGTATAAATAATGAGAATAGCGTAAAAGCAAAAAAGAAAAAAATTCAAACACTTGTAAATAGAAGCTTAGGTAATCATTAATTACGCGATGGTTTAGTTGTATTTTATAGACTATCTGTGGTAGGCAGGATCCTAAGACACTCCCCTCCCCCCAGGATTTCCCACCCTAATCCCTGCAGGTGTCTGTCTTTGTGCTAACTTCCAGCATGGTTCAAGGGAAGCACTAACATCCTGTAGAACCCCAGAGAACGTAATTAAAAGTTATGTTTATAAATCCTTTATTGACATTTAGTAAATGATTACAGTACTACATGCTGCTTCACTCTCCAATAGCTCGTTATGATGTTCGTTAGAAAGGACATTAGCAATTTGTCAACAGCCTTCGGAAATCAAGCAATGAGTTATTTACGTTTTACAGTGTTGCCAAATGTTAGGTACCTCCTCCCAGCTGGGGATTCTCCATCAACTCATCTTGCCACAGGGACAGTTCACACAGGTGGCTTTGAGGTTTTGGAGACAGCCACAGTCCATTCTACAAGTCCGTGAGGAGAATGACAGCAATCCCACCCAAGACAGTGGCCCTGTCACTTAAATTCTGGAAGCTGCGTGGAATTTCTTTTGTGTCTTTCTAAGTGAGCTGTAATTCTTTTGAACAAAAGAATTCTTATTTAAAAAAATAAGGTGTGGAATTGGTCTGTCATCATGCTGGCTTCCTGAGACTACAGCTATGGGTCACTTTGTCACCTCTCGTTCGTATGTTATAACACCTGGCAGGGACCAGAGTCAATATATATTATCCGAAGGAAAGAATGTATTGTACGGTTGTAACTGCTTTATGGCGTCTAAACTCTCTTGTTCAGAGTCCCCGCCACTCTGGAGGGTTAAAACAATAAGGCCCTCATTTTATAATAAAAGAAATTAAGGTTTGGGAAGTGTAATTTGTCCCAGGAGCCACATTCTCATTTCTAATCAAGGGTTCCGTTTATTGAACATCCTAGATGCTGGGATCAGCAGGCACTTTATACAGTTTCTGTCACCTCATTTGTTCCTCATTAATTAAGTTCTTATGCCAGGATATGGTCTTCATATCTCCATATTTCAGATGAGAGGCTCGATAAAGTTAGGTAATTGAATCAAGTCACACAGGCTAGGACTGGTCACACTGGTCCTCGATTCCAGGTCTCTCTGCTCAAGAGCATGTGATCCAGCCACCCCACCCCCACCCCACTAAGCTTCTAGAAAAGACAAATGCAAAACTCAGTGGAGTACGGTTCGAATATAATTTGATCTAATAGAAACAGAAACCCAGCAGGGAAGCATCCCAGACAAGGAAGAAACAAATTCTGCTAAGAGGAGGGTATCCAGAAAGGCTTCTTACCCCTTGGATGAAGGGAGATAAGAAGAGAAAATTCTGGCAAAAGCAAAAGCCTGGAGACTGAGAAGCCAAGTTTAAGTAATGGTGAATTTGTTGCCACAAGTGGCTTTGGCATTTCAGAAATGATTTCATTGTAGTTTTCAGCAAAGCACTGGCTGGCCACTAGTTGTGAATCTTGCTCTTATGACCCAAATTTAAACCAAATAGCAAGTCCTCATGTGTCCTTTGGGATATTGTCTACGGGCTCACTCAGGTTCCTTTCTTCAAACACATCGCTTTGAGTGGCAATATTTTAAGCTGTAGGAGGAATAGTTCACCTTTATACATTTGGCTATATTTGCGTTAGAGATGGTATTCAGAAGATTCAGTTCACATTTTTGGGTCTGGGTTTAAAAAGGTGTCTTTGATTAAGGTGGGAGGAGAAGACAAGAGGAAATATTATTTTTACGGTATCCCTCCCGGAATGCTATCATGGGCTGGGTGTTTGTGTTCCCCTAAATTCATATACTGAAGCCTTAACCCCCAGTGTGAAAGTATAAGGAGATGGGTCATTTGGTAAGTAATTAAGTTGAGATGAGTTCAGGGGGGTGGGCTTCTCATGATGGGATTAGTGCCAATATAATAAGAGACCAGAAATCTGGCTGTTTCTCTGTCTCCCATGTGAGAATATGGCAAGAAGGCTGCTGTCTGCAAGTCAGGAAAAGAGTTCTCACTAGAACTTGACCATATAGGGCATCCTGATCTCGGACTTCCAGCCTCTAGAACTGTGAGAAATAAATGTCTATTGTTTTCCCCTCCCAACCTCTCCAGTCTATGGTACCTATATATTTTTTATAGCAGCCTAACCTGACAATGACAGAGGCATTTTGTACCTTATTACCTATGGCCGGGGGCGATTCCCTGACAGGTGGATTCCAGGGAATCCTGGAGGGCAGGCGACTAAAGGAGTAAATGCAGAAGGATGAAGAAACAGGGTCTCAATGAAACCAGGGGAATTTCAGGACTGTTAACTTGCCAATCATTGGGTGCCCATCCAGACTCTAGCAAGTCCAAATATTTGCAGGGTGAGGGGACATTTCGAAGCTTGTATTATATTATTTTTTTATTTTTTAAAAAATATTTATTTATTTTAGAGAGAGAGAGCAAGCATGTGAGCAGGGGCAGGTGCAGAGAGAGAGAGGGAGATGTGGGGAGCCCAACACAGGGCTTGATGCCAGGACCGTAAGGTCATGACCTGAGCCAAAACCAAAAGTCAGACACCTAACTGACTAAGCTATCCAGGTGCTCCAAGAAGCCTCTATTTTAAACAAGCAGCCCAGGTAGTTCCTATCCTTACCAAAGTTTGACAATGACTGTTCCTGAGGGTTGTGGGGATTAGATGAGACAAGATAAACAAATGCACAACATCGTATCAGATACACTTTCAAGTACTCAATAAATGGAGCGATTATGTTTATTAATGGAGAACACTATGGTATCAGACTCTAATTTGCCCAGGGAAGCAGGGCAAGTACCTGAAAGGTCAAAAGGGAGGAGGCTTTGCTCTTTCTCAGACTCATCACCACTCTGGCCTCCGAGGAACCTAGGAAGGTAGACATACTGAACATAACTGGCTTTGACTTAAATGGAGGGTAGAGGCAAACTGCTGTGATGTGATGCATATTCAGCGACAAAATAACAACCTGAAACTAGATGAAAGAATAGGTCACTTGCTTATCAGCAAAATCCCCAAACACCCCTAGGCTTGACGAAGGTGAATTTTGAAGCATTGATGGAAATGCGTTAATGAGGATACGAAAGGGTGGTTGGAGGGCGATCATCATGCCTGAAGCTCTGTTGAAAAATTATTGACGGCTATATTGCTTATTCCTGTAGTGGTCAGGAAATGAAATGCCTTCGTCTCATCAAGGAATTGCATTAAGATGTTACTGGGAAGCTTTGGTTGCTTTTCTGGAATGAGCAAGAAGTCAACTGTACTCCAACCAGGTTAACTGTCAAGAGGAGTTCAGCTCAAATTTCTTTTAGTTCAAATAACCCATCTTTCCCCCGCATACCTCTGCGAGCACACATATAAAAATAAAGTCAACTAGTAGTCAAAACAAAACAGTACCTTTGTAATAAGCCCTGTGTTTCCAAAGTGGAATTCAGCAAAAGAGGTATTTTTTGTTTTTCATTTTTGGAGGGGGCAGGGTGTAGGTTTGGACATGGTGGGAAGGCCTGAAATGAATAACAAGAGAGCTGGCATGAGAAGGATCTCCAGTGACCTACGACAGGGGCTCTGCGTCTAGCCTCAACTGCTAGGAGGGTCGTTGTACACTCTGCTACAACCCAAGCAGAGAAAGACATGTTCTCGTTAAGGTGGTGCCGTTGGCAGCATTTTCCTGAAGACCCCAAGTCCAAAGAGTTTGTCATTAGAAAGATCCAATGGGGGGGGAGGGGAATGATGAACTAGCAAAACAATAATATAAATAGACAAATGGTCAGTTTTGGTTGAAGGTTCATTATGTGATCTCAAGCCCTTGGTTTTCTAAAGGCCCCATTCCCTTTTCTACACATTCATAAAGACATAGCTACTAAGGGGAAACATAGTTACTCAGCCACTTCATCCACATGATGTCAAATTCTTGGCCAGTCCTGTTGGTCACCAAAATGTTGACTGGGAGTGTTTTTATACCACACACAAGACACAGCTGGGTGAGTTTGTGTGTTCTTCTGCCGGGATGGCCTCACTCATGGGCTATGGTTCCAAAGTCACGGACACTGAGCAAGGCTGTCTGAGTCGCTAGAACTTTGGCCTTGCTTTCCCATATTCCTCCTCCTTATTGGCTCACATTGCCATAGTCACATGCAGGGTGAATTACATTCTACATCCATCCTCCAAGTTTGCAAAATTACTTCCACTTGTGAGGTTATCTTGCTCTTTTCTCTCAGCTTTGAATGTCCCCACTAGTCTTGCTGTGAAGATGGGCTCAAAAATAAATGAATGCCTTCCACGTGGCGGGACAGCAGATCCCAGAGCATGGTAGGAGCCACCAGGAAAGGAACCCAGATTGTTCTTGTTTGAAATAAGGGTGTCTACAAAAGGGAAAGTGACACCAGAAAGAAGCATATGCGAGCACCATGTATCTGAGCTCTGTGACAATCTGCTCACCCTGACCTCCAGCTTGGGTCACCTCCTCTGTGTCTCACAGCATCCAGGTGCCAAATAGGGAGAAAAATGCTGACTTGGCCAAGACAGGTGTTACAAGTGTTTCCTACTATTTTCCAACTGCTTTGAAGATGAAAGGTATAATGGGACACTAAGTGCAATAATTATAAAACCTCGCGAAACTCCCTGTAGTGACAAATGGGAAGGAAATATTAATGTTTGTGACAGCAATCCAGGAGCCAGGGTGGCTTGTGAAATATGAAGAGTGTCCTCACCTTGGGCAAGCCAGAAACTCACTTGTCTTTGGAGAGTCAATGCTTCCTTGAGTTAAAGCAGTAATGTTGAGGGAAGGTGAAAAGGAAGCTTCCTTAGACACCTGTCTTCTTAAGCACTCATGGGACCCTGGGATCAGTGTGCCTGTGCTCCTCTTCCTTCCTGAGAGGAAGTGTGTCTGGAGCATGGCACAGACATCCTGCCCCAGCACCCCTCAGATGAAGCCACATAGTCACCAGTCCATTTAATATGTGCCCTCAGTCAGATACACCATCAGACTGATAGCTCCCCAAGAAAAGGTTAAAGTTTTCTGAGCTGAGAAAGCTCAAATTTGTAAACATGATCAAATGGCCAAAGGAAGCATTCCTCATTCTGAGAGCTATGAATAGTGGGTATTCTAGAATGTATGACTAGAATGTATGACTAGTGGGTATCTGAACAACCCAAAGGTCTCTTCCCCAACTGCTTCCAGATAATAAAGTATGAAGAGAAACCCAGACCAAACCCAAATGAGGTGTCCCTTTCATAGGACCCATGTGGTGGCACTATGCTCTAGACACACTCTGTCACGGAGCCAATGGAAATTCATCCTGCCGTTGGTTTATCTGCTCAGGTTTCTCATCCAACGCATCCTTGTGAAGGATAATGGTGAAATAAAAATCCTCCCAATACGTCTTTTTTTTTTGAAAGATACAGAAGAATTGGGGGGCATTCATAGGAATTATGATGTTTTTGCCACATATTAGGTAAGTGGATTTTCTAACAAGCTGATTTGTGGCTGTAATAGAAGGGACCTTATTGAGGGAATGGATGACATTGAGCTCCATGTCTGAAAACTGCCAGCAACCAGCTGCGTGGTTATGGGTAAGATCCTTCGTCTTTCTGAGACTCACCATCAATACCTACAAAATGAAGTGTAGCTGGAACAATGACATTAAATTCCTTTCTGGCTTTAAAGACTCATTGTCCTGTGAGCTAGGTCCAGAATGGTATCACCAGAGGAAGGGAAAAAAGACTATTGACTTGCGTGGGATAAACTTCTAGCTGTGACCCTGAACAAATTATTTAACCATTCTGCGCTTCAGTTTTCTCAGCCTCAAAATGGGGATAACATCGTAAGGACCTCCTTAGAATTCAGAGGATTACATAAATTCATATCTGTAAAGCACTTAGAACCAGGAACAGCACATAATAAGTGCTGTGTGGATGTTTATCAGTAAGTATAAAGAAACTAAACTGTGAATTCCTTAAGTAGCTAAAGAGAGACAGAGTGAGCTCAAGACTTGTTAGCCACAAATACATTAATAAGACCAGAAAAGAGAAGATAAAAAAGGCTTCCTGAATGTACTGAGGAAGACAAAAGTTGAGAAGGTGAAGTGTCCAGGTTTGGATGAGTGGTAGGGTGAAGGAGTTAATTTCTCCATGAACCTGAAAACCTGTGTAAACTCAGCTTAAATCTGGAAGCAGAAGCAGAGGAGAAATGTCAAGGGCAGTGAGTGACTCAAGGTTTTAGCTGGCACTGATAAGCCAATGCTTCCAGGGGGATGGATGCTCCCCGCCTGGTACTCACTGGTTGTGAGCAGAAGAACAGTGACTATGGAGGACACACTCGTGCAGGTGGGCAACCTACTAATCAGTGCAAGGGGATCTCTCTGAACTAAGAGGTTCAGTCAAATGTGTGTAGAGCTGGGAGGGCAGGCGAGGTTAAGCATTGAAGGACTGGGAAACCCAGTGAAGGATGCGAGCACACAAAAGGAGGTCAGCAAGCATAGGAACACGGAACAAAACAGACCAGGACACAGGCCCCAAGCCTCAGTCAGACACAGAAGATAGGGTCAGTGACAGATTGGGGGCATTAGGCACAAGGGAGAAACTTGGGGCAAAACCTGGGATCTCCAGGGACAGAACTGTTCTGTATGTGTGGGGCGTGAAACCAAGTGCTTACCAAATCTACTTTCTGCTTTCCCTGGGCCTGTGACGAGAGCAATGTCCCAGCCGCCCTGGTGGTTGGAAACTCACTTATGACTCAGTCTGGGAAGTGGAATGTGAGCAGAAGTGCCAGGCCTCATGCCAGGCCCGCAGCCTCTCATTCACAATCCTCCATACCCTTTACCTCCTGCCAGCTAGATGCAGATCAGCACTGCAAACTTGCAAGATGGCAGAGCCACAGGGTGAGTGAAAACTGGGTCACAGAATCAGGTCAGGAATACCTACTTTGGATTTTATTATAGGAAAAGATTTGTGAGTTCTTATATCAGCTGGTGTTATCAATTAAACGGAGACTCCCATCAATGGAGTCAATCTAAGGTCAAGGGCCAAGACATCCTAAGACATGCCCAGCCTTGGGCAGCAATTGAAGGCTCTTTTGTCTTCAATTATTACCCTGGAGGGTGGCCAAATTCTATGAGAGTTTATTTTTGTTTGACTATATGTAATTTTTCATCAAAAGAGTCCCTTATGTTGTTGAGCACAACCAGATGAGCAGACATGTCTATGGGCACATTGTAGACGGTGGGAGAAGCAATATTGAGTGAAGTATGGACAAAGAAGCATCATATATGTCTTCAGGTGAAGGATGATGGGAAGATGAGGGAAAGGTGGGAGCTGTCCTGTGAAGCTCCACTATGACTGAGGAATCACATCATTAGCTAACTCCTTTCTGGACTGACAGACAACGATGGAGGAAAAAACAGTCTTCTGGCATAACTAGACACAGTAGCCCAGAGAAGCCATTTCTTAGTGACAGGATTTTTACCAAGCCTAATATGTTTGCAGAAACAGGATATTCATTTGCTTCCTAAATGTTTTGACTGATCACTTGAAAGAATGATAAATTCTGATGTATAGAGAAAAATTTTGTTAACACTTCAGCAACGGACTTCAAAATTTAGTGCTCCCGAGATGCCGACCCTGGAACTTTCCTTGAGGACAGGACAGAGTAGAATGACTTCAAGGCAAGCAGTGTTGTCTCCTATGTTTTACTAATAAAGATATGTGACCCTAATCAGTTTGCTATCGTAGTTCCTAGAACGAGCAATGATTTAGTCATGTTGCACAGACAATATTCTTTCCCAAGTAAACCTTCCGTGAGAAAAGGAAGAGAGCAGGCATATTGGGTGAAGCAGGATTAGCTCTTTTCTCAGTGAATTATGTTTCTGGACCAGTGTACTTCTCCAAGAATGCATTCTTTTGAGCCTCCAAGCTCTTTTCCAGTTTAATGGAAGCTCTATTTATGTGTTTTATTAATTTATAGATTTTTGATGTCTGAGAAGTTCATTGCACTTTTTGCTCCCACTAAACATTTAAAAACATTTAGGCTGTGTTTTGCCAAAGGCAAAGGGCTGAACACCCTCTGTGACTTAAGAGTTTGCTTAGGACTCAAAACAGAATGTTCTGTTTGACCAAAAGAAATTTCTTTCTCTGCTTTTAATGCTTCTGCCAACTCTTCCCTTTTGATGGAATTTGAGAGAAATATCGGCAGTCAGCCTGTAAAGAAATGACTTATAGAAATTTGCAATAATGAGGTAGTTCCCCCTTCCCATTCTTTTATTCATAGTCGAGATTTCTCAACTCTTGGTGTTTTTGTTGGTGGGCGTTGTTTGTACACTTATTTCTTTCCCACTCCACTTGGTGTTTTAAGGCTAGGCTTGGGTTCAAACAGGTAAACCGAAGGATCTTGACCAAATGACCCAAGTCTAGATTTAGGAACCACGTACATTTTCGCTTCCTCAGCTACAGACATGCACAATCTCACTGCAACCATTTTGCAAAGCGTGATGAGGAGAGGAAACATGGTCATTCTTCTGCGAAGCCAATGAGTAATTGACCTATGTTGTCACTTTCCTGACAACCTCAGAGACCTTGGCCGTGAGGAGAGAATTTGAATAGATTCTTGCACTTTGCCAGTCAAAACATGTGCCTGCCCTATTGTCCCCCTGTGAGATCCCACAGCAAACAGAGGAACGGAATAGAAGTCACGTCAACACCAGCACTTTGCTCTCCATATTTCTGAGAAGCTCCCATAGCAATGTCAATGTGTAGTCAAGACTGAGAGCCTCACTTACAGAGCATTCGGTGTCTGTAGGTTAGGCTGTGGTCCGTTTGAGGGCAGGGCTATGCCACAAGGGTGTTCATATCTCCACACTTGGCTCATAGATAGCACGGAAGGAAAACTCACTAAGCACCCACATGGAAGACACACCTTCCCACAACTCCAGCACTGTGGAGTGTCCATGGCCTTCCAGATTATCAGTGTTTTTTCAAACTCCAGTAGAGAGGAGGCATTGGTATAATACCTGGGAGGCTTCTAGGTGAGGCTGCTAGATAAGGGGCAAAAGACCAGCTCGGGCATGGACTGGCTCAGTATCAGTACTTCCCCGGGCCTCGATGTCCTCAAATATGTGAGCTGGTTGCAGTAAGATGGTCTCTGAGGCCCTTTGTACCATTAAAAAACCCATCATTCCATTTGTTAAAATGTCAGGGCTGTCAACCAGAGGGAGGGGTGGAAAGAAAGACCTGAAATAGGGGAATTTTGACAACTCGGGATGGCCCCTGATTTTCTTTCCATATGATGTGCTGTCCAAGGTCCAGACCACCCCCAAGACGTATTACAGTGAGAACGATCTGAAGTCCAGACAAGACGTGGATTTTGACAGTGGATCAATGGTATATTATTTAGCACAGCTGTTTCTGTCATGATGCTAGACTAGGAAGACTTACCATATAGGAGACTCAGAAAGTAGATTCCTCAATAAGGTCGGGGGGGGGGGGTTGAGGGAGTTGGCTGGCTTACTCATGGCCATGAGGAGCACTGAGCCTGGCACATCTGAGCAGGGCTCTTAGGCTCAGAATGTTCTGGGAGCCTGCTTTTTTCAACCTCAAGTAAATAAAATTTAGGTATGTGGATGGAAGACTGAGACTGCCATTCTATCATTTATTCATGAATTCATTCCAGGTCCTATCCCTGTCCTCACAGAGCAGACTACAGAGGCTCTGGCATGCTTGCATTGATGCTGACCACCGTGGTAACACAGAGAACAGCTACCTAATTCAACCAGGTGACCAGGACCTGGGATTCCAACATGAGCGCTATGGAAGCTGTCTTCCTCAAGAAGTGAAGACCTCTGTAGAAAGGTTGTGTGCTTTATGGTGTACAAGGGCATTTTAATACTAACCCAGAATTGCAGATACCCTTCTATACCTATGTGTCTATCCCTCACAGCAAGAGGTGAAGAAACAAGCAGTTGAGGTAGGAGGAGAGTCAGCCCTACAGGTGGGAGTGTCTCAGAGGTCAGCCAAGAATAAGGAAAAGTAGCATGAAGGAGAAGGAAGTGGAAGTGGAAATTCAGCTTTCTGATCTGCCATCTGCCACTAAAGCTTTGTGACCAGTGAGTTATGTCCCTCTCTTGGGCTTCAGATTCCTTATCTAGGAATTGAAGGCCAAATGCATAAAATCTCTTCTGGCTTCCTCTGAGGGCATAATGGATGGCTAGAAGAGCACCAACAGCCTGAGTGCTTTTAGCAAACAAACAAACAAACAAACACTGTCACATCTTGCACACATACACTCATACCCATGTGGTTGTGCATAAGCTCACACACATATCCTACTCACACACTTGCATGCACATGCAGCACAAACACACAACTTCTTTACATGTACTTCCACACATGCTCACACACTCTCTCATGTGCACAGATCTGGAGTACATATTCCACATTTCATCCATATTCCGTACTTCATCTCCAAATTTTCAGAAAACGGTAACAGACTGGTCAGGAAACGCAAATAAAAATCATCTGGAGGGTTTTTATGGGCTTCTGATGATCTTGCTCCTTCTGGTTTAGTTCCTTTTTCCACTGCCAGATACTTTGGTTTTTATGTAGACACCTCTTTCAGGGAAATAAGGCATTAAGAGAAAAGAGCTAAAGCAAAAAAAAAAAAAAATGTATACTAGAAGAAAGAGGAGAAAAGCCCTTCCACTCTCATATGGGGAGGGCAGGGGAGTGGAAGGATGTTTGGAGTGTTCTTTCAGAATATTTGTATAAAGAACTACATGTCCTTGTTTACTTTCTGTGGAGCCCCATTTCCTCCCTCAAATTCCTGGTGGTCATACTCACCAGTTATGGGGCTCTTCAAGATGAAAATCTGAGACACAGAAAGCATACACATGTACTAGGGCAGAAGGATCTTGAAGGTCCAGCTCTCCTCTTTGAGATCTAGGGCATTTTCAAATCAAGTGTCTACCTTGCTCCTTGCCTCTCTCTGACCTGGACCCATGGCTGCAGAGAAATGCCAAGGAGGACGTTTCTGGGGATCATACTTGGAGACACCTGGGCATCCTGGGAATTACAGTTCAGGAAAGTCATGCAGAAGGTGAGTATCCCTACCTGTGCACACCAGGAAAGGGATTGGCCAACCAAAACCCGAGACGCTGTATTGGAACCTCTACTGCACTTCCAACATCTTCTGGGGAAGGGCAAATTTTGAGGTCTTACATTCAGTTACAAAATGCTTTCTCATTGCTTAATCAATTTCACTGACATATTTATGCAAATTAGACAAAGCCCTATTATTTCAATAAAGAAACTAAGGCTTAAGGTGGCTAATTTGTCCAAGATGACACAGCAAGAAAGTAGGAGAGCTTACAGTTGGATTTGAATCTCCTAAACCCAGAGGCTAGTCCTTTTACTACTGTACCACAGATAATAAATAATAATAAAAATTAATCATCATCATCATCTGA
>JAPYYJ010002004.1:0-13409 GCA_028533885.1 Nasua narica | reverse complement strand
CAATGGAATATTATGCCTCCATCAGAAAGGATGAATACCCAACTTTTGTATCAACATGGACAGGACTGAAAGAGATTATGTGAAATAAGTCAAGCAGAGACAGTCAATTATCTTATGGTCTCACTTACGTGTGGAGCATAAGGAAAAACACGGAGAGCTTTGTGAGAAGGAAGGGAAGGGTGAATGGGGGGAAATCGGAGGGGGGTGATTAACCATGAGACTATGGACTCTGAGCAACAAACTGAGGGGTTTGGAGGGGAGGGGGTGGGGGGTTGGGCGAGCCTGGCGGTGGGTATTGAGGAGGGCACGTATTGCATGGAGCACTGGGTGTGGTGCATGAACAATCAATCTTGTAACACTGAAAAAATAAACATATTTGGGGGAAAAAAAAAAAGAGCTGGACATGAAAAGGGCCCACCAGTCCAGACCACACCTCTGCCAAGCACTACCACACACCACGCCAGAGACCCCTACAACAGAGACATCCAGAGGCGGTACTCTGTACCCTACGTGCAGGAGGATTCTCAGGAGGCAGAGAAATACGTGGGGGGCACAGAGCACCTGGATTCCATCTGGTAGCCTCTCCTATGAAAGGTGAAGCAGCAGCCAACTCCAGAAGCCTGGAAGAGCTAACAAAGCCGGCTCTCAGACCAGCCAAATCCGCCTGGCACAAGCAGCTATATTTAGGGTCCACTGGCCAAGAATGGCGCGTGGGGGTCAAACCCCGAGTCTGTATTCCCTATCCAAAAAAACACAATGACATCCCATATGACCTAAGCAAATGCAAATATTTTACTAAATATCTGCATCTCGCCCAAAGAGGTAATTCATAACCGTTACGACATTCACTATAGCCAAAACCCTATGACATACAGGGACAGAATAGAGTAAATGAAAACATAATGACATAATGTCCCTGCCTTCAGGGAGCGTACAATCTGCTTGAGACAAACATGTAATAAAGCTATCACGTAGTAAGCACATGATGCTGGACAAACGGAGGTGGGAACCTGAACCCAGGCTTTACAAGCCACTGTTTCCCGGGGAGGTGACATCTGAGCTGGCTTACAAAGAATGATGGGAGCTAGCCAAGCAAAGACAGGCCCACAAATTAATATTGGGCCCAGTTTTCTCCTCTTTCAGGGGATCTCTGACTTTTTCTGTTGAGCCAACTTTCCTACACTATTTAATAATTTCTAGGGCTTCTCAAGAACACTCCACATAGCTCTCCAAAACAGGAGCTTTTCTCCAAAATCCAAGATGTCAAAGGGCTCTTGTCCTCACTTTCACCTCTGAAACTGTATCTAGAATTTTGGTTGGTTCTGCCAATGGAATGTTTTTTCACAAACTGACATGAGTGAACACACATATACACATATTTATATGTTATGTTTCATAGCAAAGAAAACCTGATCCCAAAGTCAATACAAATAACAGATAAGATACAGATGAGTGAAAATTTTAAACTATTTATTGCCCCTTCCCTTACCATACTGTAAACTCGGTGAGGGCACAGACTACATCTATTTTGTTCACTGCTAGTTCTCCAGTACCTAGAATATTACTCAGCATAGTAAGCACTCAATATATAATTGTAAATGAGTATCAGTGAATATCATGAATTAAATGAAATGTTGAAATATGTTCATCATCTTGATAAATCAATCTACATCTTCCTGCCAGTCTTAAATTTTTCTAAATCTTTTTTCCTGATTTATGTTCATTATAAGAAATCTCAAAAATACAGTAAAGAACAGAGAAGGATATAAAGATCCCTTAAACTCACACTACCCAAAGATAACTACTGGTAATACATACATAAAACAAATAAATAAACAGCATAAAACAATTGCACCCAATTGTTTTCCAGTATACACCTCATACATTTTTATTAGTTGACCTCATACTGAATACAAAATTTAGTATCTTGCTCTTTGCACTCAACATATTGTGGGCATTTTACCAGGTTAATAAACAACCTTAGAGGGCGCCTGGGTGGCGCAGTTGGTTGAGCGACTGCCTTCGGCTCAGGTCATGATCCCGGAGTCCCGAGATCGAGTCCCACATCGGGCTCCCAGCTCCATGGGGAGTCCACTTCTCACTCTGACCTTCTCCTGTCTCATGCTCTCTCACTCTCTTTCCAAATAAATAAATAAATAAATAAAATCTTTTTTAAAAAAATAAATTAAATAAACAACCTTAGAGGGTGAATATCCCTAAGTAAAGAGAGCTTCTAAAAACAGAGAAAAAGTCAAAATCTCAAAAGAAAAAAAAATGCAAATGACTCTCAACCATAAGAAAGATGCTCAATCTCGGTATTAAAATTACAACCCAAAACTACACCAAAGTATCATCTCTAGTAATCAAACAACTAGGTATTTACCCAAAAAATTAAAAAAAAAACACTAATTCAAAGAGATATAAGCACCCCAATGTTTAATACAGCATTATCTACAGTAACCAAACTATGGAAACAGCCCAAGTGTTCCAACTAATGAATGGATAAAGAGAATGTGGTATATATACACAATGGACTATTATTCAGCCATAAAAAAGAATGAAATCTTGCCATTTGCAATGACATGTATGGAGCTAGAGGGTGTGATGCTAAGTGAAATAAGACAGAAAGGAAAATACTGTATGATATCAGTCATATGTGGAATTTAAAAAACAAAACAGATGTGGGGATCCTGGGTGGCTCAGTCAGTTAAGTGTGTGCCTTTGGCTCACGTCATGATCCCAGGATCCTGGGATCAAGCTTCCTGCTCAGTGGGGAGCCTGCTTTTCCCAATGCAGCTACCCCTGCTTGTGCTCTGTCAAACAAATAAAATCTTTGTTTATAATGAATAAATGAATAAATAAATAAGTAAATAAAGAAATACCAAAATAGATGAACATAGGGGGAAAGAAAAAGAGGGAGGCAAACCAAGAAACAGAAAATTAACTCCAGAAAACTGATGGTTCCCAGAGGGGAGTTGGGAGGGGGGGGTGAAATAGGCAATAGGGATTAAGAGTACACTCATCATGAGGAGCACTGAGTAACATATAGAACTGTTAAATCACTACATTGTACACCTGAAACTAATACAACACTGTATGTGCGCTATACTAGAGTTAAAATAAAATAAAATAAAAAATCAATGAAAAAAATTTCACCTTTAAGAAAAAGCTATACTGAAGTATCATCTATCTCTCACCTATCATACTGGCAAAAATGATACACCATGTTGGCAAGGGAGACTGTAGGGAAATGCATCTCATTCACTGGTTGTGAGGATGAGGTCTATGAGGGGGAATTTAGAAATATCTAGCAAAATAACATAAGCCTTTACCCTTTCATCCAGTCAACCTATTACTAGAAAACATATCCCCCAAATATACTGGTAAATAAATGAAAACTATATGCACAAAGCTATTTATCCATAACACCACATAGAATAACAAAAGACTGGAAACATCCTAAGTGGCCAATAGAGAACAGGTCAAATAAACAAGAGCATATACACACAGAGTGGAGTAGTATGAAGCTGTGAAAAGGAATAAGGAATGTCTATGTACAGTTGACCCTTGAACAATAGGAGTTTGAACTACGTGGATCCATTGATATGGAAATGTGTTTTTAATACATGTACAGTATGATAAATGTGTATTTTCTTTCTTATGATTTTAACACTTTCTCTAGGTTCCTTTATGATAGGAATATAGTCTATAATACATATAACATACAAAATATGTAATATGTGTTAATAGACTATGTTCTTGGTAAGGCTTCCAGTCAACAGTAGGGTACCGTAGTTAAAAGTTCCTAGGGAGTCAAAAGTTATACATGATTTTCAACTGTGTGGGGGCTTAGCATCCCTAACCTCAGCATTGTTCAAGGGTCAAGTATATCACTTATGGCATGATTTCTAGCATATGTCAGGTGAAAACAAGGTAGAGAAAAATGTGTATCATATGCTGCTACTACATCTAAAAAAGAGTGAATATAAATACATATGTATACACTTTTTTTTAGTGGAAAGAGATTTACACTGCCAGAAAGTTTTAGTATACGACAAATGGTAGATGAGATTATATTTTACAGCTAAACTTTTAGGTTATTTCCAATATTTCCATGACCCTCAAATTCATACTTTATGAAGAAAAGAAAACATAACAGAAGCCAAAACCTGACAAAAAAGAGACTTAACCACTCTGAGAGGAATTAATATTGAACTTTAGGAAGCGGCTGTTAATAGTGTTTATTTAAAAAACATAACAAAAAAACCCTCTCTTTAGGATAGCTTTTAAAAAGCAGAGCAATGGCAATGAAAGAAAGTTCACTCACTTAAATGATTAAACACAATTAAGCCTGAGATGGCTCGAGGATGGTCTGCTCTGGAAAGATTCACCAGAGAGGCCGTCCAGGTCACACACAAGCTGGACTCTATTCTTGCCAAAGACAGGCCTTGTCAAAAAGCAACATTTCCTAAAGCTTGTGAGGAGAGCAGAAGCTGTGACGTAACCCTGTCAATCAGAATATTATGACATAATAAACGCGTCACCGCCAGAGTCATCTTCTTGTCATGCCAAAAACCCATCACTGCCCATTACATGCACATTTCGCTAGGATGATAAAACAAGCTATGCTTTGTGATAACCGATTTGGTTGGTAAAACCACAAAAACTTGAAAATGATAGACAAGATTATAAGAACTCTAACAAGAAGCTAGGAAGAAGAGATCCACTAACCACAGTAATAATTTTATGGGAAACTAAGTCCAACTTAAAAAGTTCACACAGATCAGTAAGTCAAATAGCAACACAAAGGAAATTTAACTTTTTTACACATTCTGAAGAACTTAAACAAACTTGATAGCTATTTAAAACTATGTGCTAAGTCCTATAACGTACATATTAAAATAAACCTCTTTTTTAAAGATGAAGAAATTAAGGTTTAGGGGGCATTTAGTATCTTGCTGATTGAAAATTCATTTCTGGGAGAAAAAAAAAAAAGAAAATTCATTTCTAAAAAGAAACTGGAGTTCAAGTAAAGCCAAGGCACTTTTGAAACAGAACAACTATAGGAATTTTCCCTACCAGCTACCAAAACATATGAGAGACCTATATTAAATAAATCATACGGTATTGGCCCAGGAATAGACAAATAGTTTGATGGGGGGAAAAGCCCAGAAAGAGATACAAATATATACAGAAATCTAGTTTAGATAAAGGTAACATTTCAAATCTATGGGAAAAGAAGAATGAACGGACAGATAGCCTAAGTGCTAGGTATTCTACTGCTTACTAACTGTGTGACCTTGGGCAAGTTACTTAACTGCTCTGTACTTAATTTTCCTCATCTGTAAAAACACAGCAGTGTGTTAAAATTAAGTTTTCATTAAAAAATAAACTTCTTGGCATGAAGCACACTCTTAATAACTATCACACCAAAAGGGGAAGAGGAGGAGGCTGACTGAAGGTTTACTGCAGTTAACAACAAAGAAACAAAGTCAAACCTGTGTCAATACCAACCACAAACACAAATCCCTCACAAATTAAAGGACTCAATGTTAATGTTTCAATATAGAGGCACCTAGGTGGCTCAGTCAGTTAAGCCTCTGACTCTTGATTTCGGCTCGGGTCATGATGTCTGGTCGTTAGATCGAGCTCCTCACCGGGCTCCATGCTGGGTGTGGAGTCGGCTTATGATGCTCTCTCTCCCTCTGCCTCTCCCTCCAACCCCAACTCCTGCTTGCTTGAGCACACTTTCCCTCAAAAAAAAAAAAAAAAAAAAATTAAGTATTTTAAAAGTTAAAGGAAAGTTTTTAAAAACCTGTTTTGAGTTAGAAAGGGTTTCCTAAATAAGATACAAAAAGCAAATATTAACAGATCCAATTATATCAAAGCTTCAAAAATCTCTATACGACAGGGAGAAAAGATTATCAACATATGTAACACAGGATTAATATCCTGAGTATATCAATAACTCTTACAAATAAAAAAGATGCAAACAAAATAGAGAGGTGCACAAACAGAAATGACCAGTAAGCATATGCAAAGCTGCTCAGCTTCACTAGAAAATGAGGATATGTAAATTAAAAAGATACCATTTTCACTATCAGATTAACAAAAATTTAAGAAACTGATACTATCAAGTGTTGGCAATGGAGTGGAAAATAGAAAATCTTATCTATTGGGGGAAGCAAAATCCGTATGCCTTCCGGGTGAGCAGCCTGGCAATTAAAAACTTTAAATACATCTCTCTTTCAATGGAGCAATCCCAACAGGGACCTGCCCTCCAGAAACACTGACAGATATAGAAAGGCTCAGGTTGAAGGGCATGCAGACGATCAACACGGATCTGTCATTTCACAACATGGAAAAAAATGTTTAAGATTTTATTTATTTATTTGACAGAGAAACAGCGAGAGAGGGAACACAAGCAGGGGGCTTAGGAGAGAAAGAAGGAAGCTTCCCACTGAGTGGGGAGCCTGATGCGGGGCCCGATCCCAGGACCCTAGGATCACAACCTGAGCCAAAGGCAGACACTCAACTGACTGAGCCACCTAGGCGCCCTGGAAAAAAAAAAATTTTTTTTTAAAGATTTTATTTATTTATCTGACAGAGAGAGAGAGATCACAAGCAGGCAGAGAGGCAGGCAGAGAGAGAGGGGGAAGCAGGCTCCCTGCTGAGCAGAGAGCCCAACACAGGGCTCGATCCAAGGACCCTGAGGTCATGACCCGAGCCAAAGGCAGAGGCTTTAACCCACCCAGGCACCCCTGGAAAAATTCTTAATAGGAAATAATACGAACACATTTTTAAGAGGGGAAAGAAAAAAAAATAGTTCTAAATGAATAGCTCTCAACCCTAGCCACATTTCAGAATCACCTGAAGCTTTTTAAAAAAATAGAATTCTGGGCCCCATTCACCCCCAGAGATTCTGACTTAATGGGTCTGGGTGGAAGGAAGGTACTGATAATTTTTTTAAAAGCTCCCAGGTGGTTGTAACAGAAGTCAGGGCTGAATACTACTGATCTACACAGACTTGGAAAGTGCTCCAAGATATTAAGTATAAAAAAAAAAAAACTGTAGAGCCATACGAACGATATAATATTTATGTGTTTAAGTTATATATATAAAAAATAAAAGTTAAATGCATGTATGTGTATGTGTGTATATGTATGCATGCATGTGTGGATATGGATAGATTCCATCCAACCTAATGTATATAAGACAGTCTAGGATATACACCCAGCTAATGACAGTGTTTACTTCTAAGGAAGTGGGGGATAAGGACATACAGATCTATAGGAACATTGGATTCATCCAGAGTAATACTTCAAGAATGTACGTATTAGGGCACCTGGGTGGCTCAGTGGGTTAAAGCCTCTTTCTTCGGCTCAGGTCATGACCTCTGGGTCCTGGGATCGAGCCCCACATCGGGCTCTCTGCTCAGCAGGGAGCCTGCTTCCCCCCCTCTCTCTGTCTGCCTCTCTGCCTGCTTGTGATCTCTGTGTCAAATAAATAAAATCTTTAAAAAAAAAAAACAATGTACTTATTACTTGTGTTATCAAAAACAAAGAATTTTTTTTAAAGATCTAATTTATTTGTGAGCGAGCGAGCACAAGCAGGCAGAGAGGCAGGCAGGCAGAGAAGCAGGCTCCCTGCCAAGCAAAGAGCCTAATGCGGAACTCCATCCCAGGACCCTGGGATCATGACCCAAGCTGAAGGCAGCTGCTCAACCAACTGAGCCACCCAGGCGTCCCCAAAATAAAGAATTCTTAAAAAAAGTAATGCTTTAGACATAAACTAGCAAAAATGGTACAGAATTTCCTTCAATACTAAATAAGAAAAGCTAATTATATCACAGTATGATCTGGACCTCTTGATCTAATTAAGTAACATTATGCTTCCATCGCCAAGCTTGTTTTTATTGAAATCAACTAAGTGGATTAAATTTTAAAATTCTGAAGATCAACTTTTACATAATTGAAATCTGTAAAACACTCTTGTAACAGTGCTCCACAAAGGTAGAGGGGCTTCCTGGCAGCCGCCCTGGAGACTGCGGTTAGCACCGTGATCCTCAGGGCTCCCCCAACCTTCATCAGCGCCCCGCAGCTGGCCCTGAAACCACCATCTCAGTTACGGCTTTCAACAGAATTCCCAAATGAAACAACTGAACAATTTAAGAAAGACATTCATTTTTAAAGGAGAGAAATAAAGGGAAAAAACGAGACAAGCCACATGGCCAAGAACCACTGGCTTCTGCCGAGGCAGCCAGTGGCGCGCCGCCCTCTGGACTCGAGAGTCAGGAGCGTGGCAGCCGAGCTGGCAGGCTGCCTCCCCCACGGGCACTCACCTCTCCTTCCTCACTAACAGAATCCGAGCTTACAGATCACAACATGCCTGGCGAAAACAAAGCCACAGCCCCATTTCCCAGCCTCTGCTACAGACAGAGGTGGTCCTTAGGCACAAGGGAAGCCTGTCCGAGGGACAAAGACTTGACTGGCTGCTCCTTCTACCCCGTCACTTTTGCCTTTGCCCTTCCCTTCCCACCTGCCTAGAACACAGAGGTCGTGGCTGTTGCTCCAGCATCCAGCAGTGAGCAAGAGAGGAAAGATCACACCTGACAATGCTGGCCCGGAAGGACAGGAGCCTGGGTCCCCGCTGACACCGTGGCACTGTGGCACCAGCTCGGGACTGCCTTACCTCTAGATTTCTGGTGACGTGAGAGGAAAAAAAGCTTCAGATAGTTGGGCCTTCCGTTACACGCAGCCCAATTCCAACCTTAACTAACTCAGAGAGGCAGTTCTAGATAAAGCCAGTAGATTCTAGACCAGGATAAGGACAAGAGCAGGGGCTGCCAACTCTGGCAACGCAGCAGGCCGAACCCAGCCGCCACCATTCTGTTACGCACTGTCAATGGCCGCTTCCGTGCAACAGCAGAGCTGAGTGTCTGCAAGAGAGACGCGGAGACCATCCGGCCCACCACCCTGGCAATATTTACTACTTGATCTTTTATGGAAACCACTTGTTGGCTCTTCTCACTAGAGAGGGTCCGCTCATAACTGCAGCAGCACCAGGAAGCAAGAGTATTTCCCCAGTACCACCGCTCAGCCCTACCCCCCCCAGAGCCAAAAAAGCCTCCCTTACCAGCTGGGGTAAAGACTCCCGGTACTTGTTGGTTAACTGGCTCACGAAGCATCGGATGATCCAGTAACAGTCGACACTATCCTCTACCATCTCTTCCACAGCTTTGGCAATGGCGAGAAATACTTCATCTTCTGGCTCCTGAAAGATAGTAAGTCTCCGGTAAAGGGAGGGAGCCAGCAAAAGAGAGGAATACATATTTCTCTTATAAAAATGAAAGCTTACTCCCTAACTTTTAAAGAGGCTGCATTAATAAATCAAAGTGGAACCAAAAAGCACTCGGTCCACCACTAAAGAGGAGACCAGGGCGGAGATACGGGTGGGTAACCAAAGAGATCTATTTGGATCAGTGGTGCTTACGAATGTCCAGGTTTCAGACGGAGCAGAGATTTTTCCACCTTTTAACATTTAAGGTCATCAAAGAAAACAAATCATAAGCAAGGTGCTGACTCGCTCCACCCAAAAGTATACCCAGGGCTACAAGAGAATTTCTTTCCAAAGTATGTGATAAACATCACAAAGAAATGGAGACATTTGTTAATACAGTAATTTACAAAAGTTCAATGACTCCAGAAGGACTAATAAAGCATCATCTTAAAAAAAAAAAAAAAAGCATTTTCTTTATTTCGAAGCATTCATACGTATCTTTAGAATTTTGTTCTAAGCACCTTTAAGCATCTAATAAGTTAAAATGACCCTAGAATCAGAATTTTAGGAATAAAGGGGTGCCTGGGTGGCTCAGTTGTTGGGCTTCTGCCTTCGGCTCAGGTCGTGATCCCAGGGTCCTGGGATCGAGTCCTGCATCAGGCTCCCTGCTCAGCGGGAAGCCTGCTTCTCCCTCTCCCACTCCCCCTGCTTGTGTTCCCTCTCTCTCTCTCTCTGTCAAATAAATAAATAAATAAATAAAATCTTTTAAAAAAAAAAGAATTTTAGGAATAAGAATGGCATTTCTCAAACCTTGTGTCAACACTCGGAATATGAACAGAAACCCTCAAGTAAATTTCAACAAAATAATCTTATAAAAGCTAGCATCTACCTGAAAATCTATTCTGTTTTCAAACACCGTATCTCACACAAAGTTACATTTTCAGGGGTGCCCAGGTGGCTCAGCCAGTTAAGCGCCCAACTCTTGATTTCCACTCAGGTCATGATCTCAGGGTCACAGGATCGAACCCACATCGGGTGTGGAGCCTGCTTGGGATTCTCTCCCTCTCCCCTTGCCCCTCCCCCAGTTGTATGCAACTGATGAGTCACTAAATTCTACCCCTGAAACCAGTAATATACTATATGTTAAATTCAAATATAAGTTTTTAAAAAAGTAACAATCACAGGAAATAAATTTTTCTAAACATTAGTTGATGTATCAGAGGAAGAGAGGGAAGGAAGAAAAGGCAAGGCCAGTCTCCCCCCTTGGACCCCCACCCCATACTGGGCACTGTGCTGGGTGCCCCTAAATGTGCCAGCTCACTGCTCCAGGACACTGACAAGCAGGGAAGAGGACCAATGTCCTTGACTATGTTCCCAGCCCTGCCACACACTCTACTGTGTAGTAATACTCAAGAGGCTGAGTGGAGCTTAATGACCGGGGAGATATGGGGTGGCAGAACCAAAACCAACACTTCGATGGCACGTCTGCCCAAGACTACAGAGAAGGTGTCTGGGCTGGAGGACAGGAAAGCTAAGTAGGGATGAGGTGAAAACCACAACCTGTCATTTAGATTTCTTGAATAGGTAATCTAACCTAACTTAATACACAATTTAAGAACTTGCAGAGTACTACCAACTTCACTCCGCCAGATAAGCAAAATTTACAGAAGTTTAAGACTTTCAATTATTTTCAGGGCCATTCTCTCTTGATAAACTTAATACGAGTGGACAACCTCAGGTCTGTCCACAGGAGCCACATCACGCACTTCAAAAGAAAGAAGTCAAAACTCAAAGTGCTATATGGGTAGGTTGCAAACTGCAATAAAAAAAGTAAGTTTCAGGACGCTTGGGTGGTTCAGTCAATTAGTACCTGCCTTCGGCTCAGGTCATAATCCTGGGGTCCTGGGATCGAGCCCCACATCGAGCTCCCCGCTCAGAGGGAGTCTGCTTCTCCCTCTGCCCCTCCCCCCAGTTCGTGTTCTAATAGTCTTAAAAAAATAATTTTTATAGAATAGCACAGCTTGTACTTGTGATCTCTGTCAAATAAATAAATAAAACCTTTAAAAAAAAAAAATAGCACAGCTTGCAGGCAAATCCTGATATTGAGCAATCATTGTTTTAGCCAAAAGTTAAAATGCCTAAAATGAACTTTCGACTGCATAAAAATAGCCAAAGCCCAAGAGCTATAATCCCTCATTTGCCTGAACTTTCCCTCTTTCCCCTTTATGAACAAGTAGTCCAAGTAAACAGAATGAAGGGTTTGTTGAAGATGAAAGTTTAAAAACAGGTTGGGGTCTACCAGGCTGAGGCTGAGGAGGCAAAGGAGGCGGCCCATCAGGCCCGTAGGCGAGGGCCAAGAGGCAGCTAGCACTACTGCTTACAACCAGAGGAATGAGCAAAGAAGTAACTCTACTAAGGGGAGCCTTTTCATATCTGCCACTGTCAGACAGGAAGGGGCAAACCCAGAAGGGTGAAGGCGAGAAGACCTGTGGTGCTCGGGTCACAGGCATCAGTGTGAACTGAGGCTTCTTCACACTCAGAGATAAAGAGACATATAAACAGACATAAGCATATGTGAGTGCATACACAATGCTATATATTCACAGAATGTACACATATTTCCTGGCTGACTGACGGGCCCTAGAAGCAACACCTTCCGAAAACATGTACATCTAGTGCCCTATTCTTGGTTTCTAAAGACCACACTTTATTCAAAATAGAAATGGCTGATTTTAGGATTGAGGCAGAAAAGGTACAAGATGTGCTTGGAGTATTTTTTGTGCCAGAAAGGAAATGTTCAATGAGGGGAACTTGTTATAAAGACAAAGATAGAGGAGAGCCACTGAATGTTTCTAAAGTGGGGCACCTGGGTGGCTCAACTGGTTAAGAATCTGCCCCCAGCTCAGGTCACGATCCTGGGGTCCTGGGATAAGGCCCTGCATCAGGCTCCCAGCTCAGTTGGGGTGTCTGCTTCTCCCTCTGCCTGCTTGTGCTCTCTCTCAAATGAATCAACGTGAAAGAGAGAAGAGAAAAAACAAAAGAAGGAAGAGAAAAAGAAAGTTGGTTTCTAAGGCAAAATATGATACAAAGGCCAGCAGGACGGGAGAGTCTAGAGTTGAACTAAGTGTCAAACTAAAGTACCACTTACCAGTGGAAAGGAGGGACTGCGAGGCAACTTCCCAGACTCCAGCTGATACATACGGAGATAGACTTCAACCTGAGGTGTGGCATCGCTGACAAAGCGAACAACTCTCAGGGCATGAAGGACATCGCAGTACTGCTCCTTGCGATGCATCATCACCTGGGCATGGGATTCATGGTGCGGAGGCAGGATCCCTAAACAGAGACCAAGAGGAAAAAAAAGAACGGGCAAAATACTGAGACACTGATCCAAATCCCACTATTACAGAGAACCAAGTGAGAAGCTGCCCAGCACAATTAAACTGGAATCAGACATATTTAATTACCCTACAGATTCTGTTTTACAAGTTCTCTCTATAAAACAATCTTAAGGGGCGCCTGGGTGACTCAGTGGGTTAAAGCCTTTGCCTTCGGCTCGGGCCATGATCTTGGGGTCCTGGGATTGAGCCTTGAGTCCAGCTCTCTGCTCAGTGGGAAGCCTGCTTCCCCCTCTCTCTGCCCACTGGTGATCGCTCTGTCAAATAAATAAAAAATCTTAAAAATCTTCAATTTTAAATACTATCAATATTTGAATGCCAACTGTATCACTGATATTTAAGAGAAATGGAAGGGCACCATAAAGCCCTTGAATAAGTGTGCCACCTAAACAAAATAACCACATCAATTATCATAATGAACTCAATTTATGATTGTCGGCCATGGGCCTCCCTCAGCTCCTACAGAGCCATCTCCAGGTTTTGCACGTGGCCCCTACTATGAAATGAATTGTTCCCCCTCAAAATTCATATACTAAAGCCCCAAGCCCAGTGTGCCTATAATTAGAGATAGGGCCAATAAGGAGTGATCAAGGTTATATGAGGTTGTAATCCAACAGAGCTGGTGCCCTTCCAAGAAAAGACATCCTCGAGTTTGTGGTCTCTCTGTCCCTCCCTCCCTCTCTCTGTCCCTCCCTCCCTCTCTCTGTCCCTCCCTCCCTCTCTCTGTCCCTC
>JAPYYJ010002003.1:0-13409 GCA_028533885.1 Nasua narica | reverse complement strand
AAAATCTTAACTCGGGAAGAAACCAACCACCCAATTTCTCTGCATCTGAATCCAAGTAGTCAAGCAAATGGCAAGAAATTGCCAAATTGAGTCTTCTGGTTTCACTACAAATTCATGGTTCCTGGCCTTATATGGGTCTTCCAACACTGCTCAGAAATCTTGCTGTGTGTCTTTGAAAATCATATATTCTCCTATTTAAATAATGCCCTTTTCATACCTTTTCCACTCTACCAAAATTTCTCATCTTCCTATCTTCCCTGCGCAGTGTTTATGATTCCCCTATGATTCACTGAAAAAGAGAATCTGTTAGAGGGGACCTCCTTTAATCTTATGATAAGAACCATAAAAAAATGATTTATATCTTCCATATCCTGTGTTTTTTTCTGCTACTAACCCTTATCTAAGAGTGCTGCTTCCACTAGTATTTGGCATCTCAATTCTGTTGCAGAAAATTCATACTAAAGGTTACACTTTCTTTCTCTGAATATTCTAATGTATAGGATATATGGGGTTCTTCTGCTCTTTCTTGCTAATCTCCTAAATATTTAAATTTTCTCTCTAAAAATATTTGTCTCTATATACTGTCTTCATTTCCTCACCTTCAACTACTTCTTGGCCCAGTCTAATCTAACACCTTGCTATTGCTCTCTGTGCTCAATTAGGTTTTGATTAGGTCATGTATTTTCTCCTTCTTAACATAACTAGCACTTTTTAATCTATTTAACTTTCTGGAAGGTCCTTCTTCATCTCTTATCTAGTCTCAGCCTCTACCCAACTTTAAATGTTAGTTTTTCTTGAGGCTGGCTTCTCAGATAATTTCTCACTTTATATTATTTCCCTTGTAATCTTATTTAAACCCATCTGTAATCTTATTTAAACCCATTACCACATTGTCAAAGGTAACTCACAAATATATTTTTAAATAGATTTGTAGACATCAACATCTCTCAGTTCTAGAGCTGTTCTTTTAACTTCCTTCTAGACAACTTTTCTTAGTTTAAAGCCAGCCTAAACTTAATATGTGCAAAGCCAAACTCATGATCACCTTCTGACTCAGTCAGCTTTGTCTGTTATAATGAAATCCCAGAAGCTGGGTGGCTTAAACAACAGAATTTTTTTTTTTTTCAGTTTTAGAGGCTAGAAAGCCCAAGAACAAGGTGCCACAAGGTAAATTTCAACCTGAGGTCTTTTCTCTTGGTTTATAGGTGACTGACATCTCATTCTGTGTTCAAATGGCCTTTCTTCACTGTGTGATTATAGAATGAAAGAGAGAGAGAGAGAGAGAGAGAGAGAGAGAGATTTCTCTTCCTCTTTTTATAATACCACTAATCCTATTGGATTAGGACCTTACCCTTACAACCTCATTTAACTTTAATTATCTCCTTATAAGCCCTCCCCAAATATAGTTCCATTGGATTTATGGTTTCAATATATGAATTTGGGGGGGAGCACAATTTAGTCCATAGCATAGTCCATAGCATATGGACTAAATTGCAAACTTGTATATTGAATAATACATGAAGCCGAGGGCAATTTGACATAATATGAGAAATATATCCATAAAACCAACAACTAGCCAAAAATTAGAACATTATCAGCATCTCAGATGCCCCCTTGGCCCCTTCTCAATCCTCCCACCATCCTTCAAAGGAAACTACCATCTTAATTCCTGTGCCATAGTTAGTTTTCCCTATGTTCATATTTTTTCTATCTGGCTTTATTTTTTCCTCAAAGTTGTGTTCATTAGATTTTTCCTGTTGTTGATATAATCATTAAATTATTTATTTAGTGGTGGTGTTTAGTAATTTGCCATTAGAAGAAATAAAATGATTTAGGTATAATTTTGCCTTTGTTGTATGATTTGGTCAGTATTTGCCATCCATTCACTCATACTGTTGATTTTTATGATAGTAACCATGTCTAACTTTACTTATTTTACCCCCAAATCCTGGTATTTTTATTGACCCATGGCTGACTCTTGTTGTGTTACTTGACAAATGAAGAATAAATTAACTACCTTTGAGAGATACAATCCATGTCTATGGCTTCACTTATAAGACCCATATTTGTTCCCATATGCTTAGAATCTTCCTCTTGCCAAACAAAAGAGAAACTCTAAGAGAAGGGATGAAGATATCTTTCAAAACTATAGACTTACATCTATTCTCCAGTTGGGTATCTGCTTAGGCAAAGTCCTAAAGATCAGACTGTGCTATATTGAGCAGGAGAGAAAAGAATTAGAGAGGGGTGGCAGGGCCAAGAGTCATGCATGCTGTGGAGCAGCCCACATTCTCATCATTTGCTAAGGCCAATATGTGAAACTTTCCTCAGGATCAAGGAACACAACCAAGATATACAAACTTGACTCCCCATAACTACACTCCACAATACAGTACTAGGTAGGGTAAAGGGAATCTAGCAGATAATATACAACTGAGTGGAGTCAAAGAGGTTGAGTCCCATTTGGGAATGCCTAAGGGTCCACATAACTCCCAAATGAGACAACAATCTGCTTTTGGTTGCCTGATCTTCACAGAGAGTATTAACGCACAGGTCAGAGTTCAAGAAACAGTAATGACCAGCACAGAAGGTAAAAAATAATCCTGCAATTCTGGAAAGTATAGCTTTTTTTAAAATGTTGAGATTTTATTTATTTATTTTAGAGAGAAAGAGTGCCAAGCAGTAGGAGGGCTATAGGGGGAGGGTAAGGGAGAGAGAATCTCAAGCAGACTCTGGCTGCATGTGGAGCCCTTAGCAGGGCTTGATCTCATGACTCTGAGCTCATGACCCTGAGATTATGACCTGGACTGAAACCAAGAATCAGATGATTAACCAACTGAGTCACCCAGCCTCAGTCATACTTCCCAGTGCCTCTGGAATTTAAAGGGAAAAGGTAGATGAGGGTCAGAGTAATATGATCAGTCCATCTATATCAAAGCAGCCACAGGTCATCACAAGTCTTAAATTGAGTCTGAAATTGAAATTTTAAACTGGACTAGAATTTAAATAACTAAAAGAATTCAAAAATGAGAAAAAATAAATTTATCAATCATAGTTGAAAATCAATAGTTGGAAAAATATTTAAAATATTATTCTGAGTTGAAATTGTTCAATAAAATTGCTGTGTACTTTAGACTTTGAAAAATAGTTATAAATGCCTTCTCATTTGGTTTTCAAAACAATATAGCAAAGTGGTTGGTACATAGAATTAAAAATAAGGTTAGTGTTGATGTCATTGGGCCAGTAATCTGGACTGATGTCATTGGGCCAGTAATCCAGACTCGGTAGGGTTTTGTGCTGGTAAGGCCATTGTGGAATGTCAAAATCTTCCAGAGAAAACATGTTTTTATCATAGACTGCTATCATAGCCTTTGAGATATATTTGAGGTATGTTGAGCATTTTGGTGAATATATATTATTCTATTTGATTTCTGCAATTTAGAACCAAAATTGTTTTGCAGCAACTTTATGTCAGTAGCAAGAACTATTTAGCTAGCAACAGATTATCTAGAAAATGCTAAAAGACACAAATAATGAAATCAGCCTAGTGCACATAGGAGATAAGCAACTTGCTTTAAATTGTTTCTCCTAATGGAGAACTAAAAAACAGTTGTTTCTATAAAAACAATGTATGATTTAAAGAAAATAAGGTGTTATATTATTTCTAATATCTAGGTCTATAGAGATTATTGTTTTTTCCAATCAAGGCAATTCTAAAAATGTCAATCTGATTGTTAAACTGAATTAGAATATAAATTAAGAGTTATTATTTTTTATTATTTATTATTTCATTTACTTTTTTACCATAGAGACCTTATATTTTGAAATTACCTTTCCCTAGATCTTTTAAAAATTGAATTAATGGTTTCTTTTTCCATTAATCAAAATACCAGAACTAATTTTGCAAAAGGTCCAGAAATAGAAAGCAGAAATTTGATGTTGGCTTTAGTCTATAAAGTCTTATTATTAAAACATACATCAGGGTTTTTTTTTTTCAATATTAAAACAAAACATGAGTATGTGGACTTCCATGAGTATAGACATGGACCTTAAAATTGGGATTCCATTTGGAGAAACGATGATTTTATTATTTAATAATATTGTGGTTTCTTCATTCAACTTTAGCTAATTCCAGTGCTTTATCTCTTTACATTAAGTTCATTTTGTGGGGAAACAATTGTTTCACTGTACAAAACAAATGGGGAAAATAGAAACAGAGAGTTTACTACTTAGTAAATTCACAATTAATCAGACTTCACAATTAAAGTACAAGATTTGCCCGGCGGGCCAGAGATTGCACGAAGCTTAGAACTATACAAAGAAAACTAACATAGCTCCTTTATGCAGAAATAATCTATTCATAAACTCTTCCTTATTTTTTATTGTCTTTGGCCCCCCAACTCTAGGTAAGCTCTTTCTATATATCTTAAGAAACTGTATTTCTTCTATTATAGCATTTATCAAACTATATTATATTTTTAGGTTTAGTTTATTATAACTTCCTTACTATATTTTAATTTCCTTACAGGGACAGACTGTATCATCTTGCTCTACATTGTATTTACAGCAAATGAGCACAGATTTTGGCGCAAGCTAAGTTCTCATTTACACATAAAGAGCTGAATGAATAAAGAAAAGAAAAGCATTCTAAGAAAATAAGGGAAAATGTTATATGAAAAATACATTTACTTTTAAGGAAATATTTTTAAAAATCCTTCCCATTTATATTCAAATCCTTGTCCTCATTATAAACATGAGTAAATATAGAAATTAATTGGAAAACTAAGTTAGGGTGACTGCACATGACAGAAGGAAGAGTTTGTACCATAGTAATTTAAATAAAACCAGCAATAGATTTTGGCATGATTATTGACTTGAGAACAGATGTACATATTTGAACTCTGGGTTTCTCATGTTTTTCTTATTTAATTAATGTCATTAAATTATCATGCTTATTTTTGCAAGTATTGCATTAAATGCTTTAAATATTGTTAATATTTTTGAATTACACAATAAAGTTGAAATTTCTTCATTATTTTATATACCAACATTTTAAAAGCCAAAATTTCATTAAATTGCAGATATTTTAATGCTGATACAAGTTGAACTTTAAAAATAAAATGGAAAAGAGCAGTTAGAAAATTAATGATTAGGACAATAAGGGACCATTATAATTCAATAGATTGAGTTTAGTAATACATTATACCTTCTGATAAAATAAGATATTAGATAATATTAAAATAAAATAATAAAAATGAATGATAAACCTTACTTTAAATGTGAAGGAATAAAGCATTTTAATTTGATTTTTGTCTCCTTAAACTCACAGAAAACAAATAAAAGTAACAGAAAAAATGTGGTCTTCAATGAAACAAAGAAATATCCATAACCTCAGATTCTAAACTATGAAGGATATGTGCCAAATGCATGGAATTTGAGCCAAAATGAGAAAAATATCCAGAACAAGCAGTCTTCTCCTTGGATCTTAGGTTAAAACTTTTTTGTAAGTCTGAAAATTTGAAGGTTTCCAGTTTCCATTTCTCCATTCTTATTCATGAATATGCCTTGCAGTGAGCATGTGTTGGTTAGAAGAATTTTTTGTTAACTTAGTCACACGTCCCTCCTACCTTTCATAATATGAGCATGCATATTGGTCCACTGCATGTGATTATGATTCTAGGACTTAAATGTACTTACTTTCCATACAGCATGGCCTTTAATTATAAGCCAATATTTCATCTTGTACTCAAAGAAACAGAAATTTCTTCCAAAGCTTGAGGAATATTTGACTTTCTTGTATTTATTGAGAAATGATACATTGGGTTTCTAGTGAAAATCCTGAAAGATTTTTCCAGGATAAAATTTCATATTCCAGATTTTTACATTATAAAATTACAAATGATGAGATTCTCTTATAGATAAAATTCTATATCTTAATATAGATAAGATATTATCTTATCTTAATCTAATAAAAATTGGGAGGATGCCAAAATATATAAAATTATAATTTAGAATGGGTAGATTTACTAAGATGGAGATTGGAAGAATTTTGCTCATTCCTATAAAGATTTTAATAGACTCTTTAATGTTTATATTTATATTCTCATAAACTAAGCAAATCAATCCAGTGCAAATTAAAAAAAGTCAATAGAGCAATAACTATGGAATAAAATAAGAAATTTTTGACAGTTAAGTATGTAAAAACTACTAGGCAGGCCCAGATGGGTTCACAGATGATCTTTTTCACAATCCCCAGGAATATTCAGGATGTAATTTAAATTCTTTGAGATTAGAGGGAAAAAAAGGAAGTCTTCCAAAATACTTTGCACAAAGCTAGAATAACAGTGCTACCAGAACTCGAGAAAGACCACTCATACCCACTGCACAAATACAGAATTAATGACCTCACATTCAATTACTTATGTAGAAATCTTAAGTAAAGAATTTTAAAATACATGATGCACTAAAGAATTTATTTATTAATCATAAGAGTTTTACTCCAGAAATGCAAGGATGGTTCAGATTAAGGGCATCCATTTAAAAATGTACCATACTAATATATCAAAAGAGGAAGGAAATTATTATCTTAGTAGATATTAAGATTATATGAAATGTGTGATAAGTCTTTTCAAATAACTCTGAATATGATTAAAAGAAAAAGAAAACCTCTTTAACTCAAAACAAAGAAAGCATCCTGCTTAATGCTGAAATGCAAAAATTTCAACTGAATTGAGAAATAAAGCAGGGATATTCTCTTTATTGAATTAAAGATGATCATACATCTTTTTCACTCCACCATTAAGAGGTAAAGCTTATTTCTTTTTTTCTGGGCTAACTCTGTGACTGTTTAGTTAATAGAAGACTGTGAGATGACAGTATTCTAGTTCCAATATAAGGCTTAAAAAAGGCCTGACAACTTCTGCTTTGTACTTTTTGGGGTGCAAAGGGTGGTCATGTGAGAATATGACTACCCTGCTTAAGAAATCACATAAAGATATTAAGTGGAAAAACTTGAAGGAAAGGCTTTGAGATGGCATGGGGCAACCTACCCAGTAGAGCCTCCACATGACTCCAGTCCTCACTGTTGCAATCTGACTACAATTGCAGGAGAGACCTTGTCTTGGACCAGGCAAGACCAGCAGATGAGCTGCCCAGCTGACCCAGGGCAACCCACAGATATGAAAGATACAGAAACAATCTTCGTTTTGACCTCACTGATTTGAAGTAGATTGTTACAATCTACTTCTATCATTTTCCTTAAAAAACAGCTGAAAAAGAATTCGTACTTAGAAGTTGTTCTTGTAACAAAAAGCATGTGTTGTATTGGTTTTGGGCTCTGGTCATGAGCAGAAGTCAGAAGGGTCTCAAGGAGACTGTTAGTAAAGACTAGACGGGACAAAGAAACAATTGTCATTGGAAACTAGGAAAAGGCAACCTGTGATATGAGTTCTACAGTTTGGCATTGGGCTTTCCCAATGTAATATGAAAAATTAGACATATATTTTAATATATTACATATAAAACAGGATGACACTTTTGCAGTCATTTATGAACCTGCCCAAAGTAGTGAAATTTTGAGTAGTGAAATTTTGAGTCAACTGTTCAACAGTTGAAGTTGAACAAGGCAACATTATGTCTTCTTATTTCAGATCTCATATAGTAAACAGGTGTCCTATTTGTCATCTACTTAGTACCACAATTTTCACATTTTTTGCTCTTTTTGGTGATTTTACTATTTTTTACATGTTCTGAAGCATAGTATTCTGATACTGTCTAGTGTCCCTAAGTGCAAGAAGTATGCACTATGTCTTATGGAACAAGTGTATAGGAGATAAACAGTTCAGAAATGAGCTATAGAACTGTTGGCTGCAAGGTCAACGTTAAAGCATTACAAAGTATATTAGAGTGTACTTAAATAGAAACATACATACATCAAAGTTATGGAATGATTTGCTGATGGAAATGTGACTAGAGGCTTATAGGAACCTGACCCTGTATTTCCTCTAGAGGCAATGATTCAGTATTTGCTAATTCAGTATTCATGGAGATTTTATTGAACATAACTACTGCAAATAATGAGAACTGACTTATTTGTACATACCTATCTGTGGACTGGGATAATGAGATTTCTAGGTAGAATGCCGGTAGTGACAATTTATTTCATTTGTCCAGGTATGATAAAGAAAAAGCAGATTTCAAGTAGACCTAAAATAAATATTTTAAACCTAGAGTTTTCTTTTTGGAAAATAAAACTGTTTATTATTCCTGGATTCTCTGGACACCAAAAGACTCTTGGTGTAAGAGATAGCCTCAGAGTAAAGATAAAATTCATGATACTGAAAAAAAAAACGTGTATATATGATTTCAGGATCAAGTATTGAAGCTTATAGCTGTAAGAATCTCTGTTAAGGTATCAGAAGGATTTAGGATGTTGCTTCATAGACCCTTTTTGCTAGACTATAGGATTCTAAAGTTCTTAAAGGTATTGTTCCATACTCTTTTGATTCTCAGTCCAAGATAGAGAAAGGTCTGATTTGAAAAGACACTTTGATCTCCTGGAGTAGCTTTTACCTGATACACAGGAAACCTGAATAATTTTTAAGGCAATTATCATTGTATGCTCTGAAGGGGACAAAAGCAAAAGAGGCATTTGAACCAAAATTTCCTACAAGCAGGAATCATACTGAAAAACTAAGCTACCCAGTTGCTTACATGGGCTATTTCTTGTAAAAGGAAAGGATAACTCATAGGATAAAGCCAAGAGTCCAGAGATTAAAACTATTAGCTACAGGACCACTCCCAAGAAGTAAAGTTAGGCTCTCATCAAGGGATTGGTTACTTGTACCTACTTAGATTTCAGAATTACCATGGACCAGTGACTACTATGTGCCTTTTGTTTTGCCCGATTTTTGAATGGAAGTGTATGTTTAGTTTATCTTATCATCAAATGCTGAGTATATGTAGATAACATTTTCTTAATTCTAAGATTTTTTTTAAAAGATTTTATTTATTTATTTATTAGGAAAGAGAGAGAGTGAGAGAGAGCAGGTCAGAGTAAAAAGCGGACTCCCCATGGAGCTGGGAGCCTGATGTGGGGCTTGATCCCGGGACTTCGGGATCATGACCTGAGCTGAAGGCAGTCGCTCAACCAACTGCGCCACCCAGGGGCCCCTTAATTCTAAGATTTTTAGTTAAAAATTATTACTACTAAGGAAATTAAACCACATTTGGACATGATTTAGATGATTTCTTGAACTTAGAATGAAATCTCTTTGTCTTGGAAGGGTGTTAATGTTTTACATGAAAGAGCACTATAAATAATTTGTGGGCCAAAGGAATACTGTGATAAATTAAAAACGACTGCATATTCTTCACTTCCCCACTGAGAGCTAACATTTATCTCTCTATTCCTTGAATCTGGGTTGTCTCTGTGACTGTTTAATCAATAGAAGGTGGCAGAAGTAATTCTGACCCAGTTCCAAGTTTAAGACTTAGGAAGATCTTGCTCTCTCTTTCACTTTTATACTTTTGGAGAGCTCTGAACTTCATTTAAGAAGCCTAATTATAGTACGGAAGAGAATATGTTGAAAGACTATGATCAGCAGAAAGGCCTCAAGAATACACAAAATATGAGAAGCCTTGCTGTGACAGTGTACCAACCAGGATGACTCTTGCTATAGCTGCTATCTGAGGACTACTACATGAGAAACCTCAAATAAGAGGAGCAGAGGTTTCCAGGGAAGTCACGGAACTGTGAGAGAAACTAAGTAGTGGTTGTTTTTAAGTCACGAAGTTTGCAGTGGTTAGTTATATAGCAACAAATAACTGGAACACTATCACCATTATTATTTAACATTGTTTCAAAAATTCTTGCCAATAAAAATTGTCAACAGAAAGACAGACTACATATTAGAATGGGAAGGATAATGCAAAATTATTATTCTCATTGCATATGATCTAATTAATGATTGGAAAATTCAAGAGAAATGGTGTTTGCTGAACTACTTGTTCTCAAAGTTAATATACAAAAATTGTTAGCTTCGTGATTTTATTTTTTCTCCAAATTTTAATCTTACTTCCAGTTAGTCAAAATAGAGTGTAATAGTAATTTCAGGTGTAGAATTTAGTGATTCATCACTTATATACAACAGTTGGTGCTTATCACAAGGGCATTCCTTAATCCCGATCATCTATTTAACCCATCCTCCCTCCTGCTTCCCCTCTAGTAACCCTCAGTTTGTTCTCAATACTTAAGAGTCTTTTTCTTGGTTTGTTTTCCCCTTTTTTTCACCTCTATGTTCATTAATTTTGTTTCTTAAATTCCACATATGAGTGACATCTTAAGGTATTTATCTTTCTCTGACTGGATTATTTCACATAACATAATACTCGATCTTTATCCAAGTTGTTGCAAGTGGCAAGAGTTCATTCTTCTTTATGACTGAGTAATATTCCTATATATGTATGTATGTGTGTATATATATATATATACATATATATATATATATATGTATATGGAGTAGCTTTTACCTGATACACAGGTATGTGTATATATATATACATATATGCAATTATATATATATGTACATATATATATATATATATATATATATATATATATATATATAATCTTACCTACCACCTGTTCTGTTCTTTATCATTCATCAGTTGATGGACACTTGGGCTCTTTCCATAATTTGGCTATTATTGACAATGCTGTTATAAACATTAGGGTGCATGTATCCCTTTGAATTAGTTTGTGTTCTTTTGGTAAATACCTGGTAGTACAATTGCTGGATTATAGGGTAGTTCTATTTTTAAGTTTTTGAGGAACTTCCATGTTGTTTTCCATAGTGGCTGCACCAATTTTCATTCCCACCAACAATGTAAGAGGGTTTCCCTTTCTGTGTATCCTTAACAACTTCTGTTGTTTCCTATGTTGTTGATGTTAACCATTCTGACTGGTGGAAGGTGATATCTCCTTGCAGTTTTGATTTGTATTTCCCTGACAATCAGTGATATTGAGCCTCTTTTCATGTGTCTATTAGCCACATGTATGTCCTCTATGGAAAAATGTCTGTTCATGTCTTCTGTCCATTTTTCAATTGGATTATTTGTCCCTTGCAGTTTTAGTGGCATGGGGGTGCAGAGACAAGTGGAGGCCTCAGGTGACCACTGGGACGTGACTGGGGGTGCACATCACCTGTGGGAGGTTGAGGTGTTCAGCAGAGTTTGCAGAGGGGGAGTCTGTGTATTTTGAACCACACAGAGGGGAGCAGACTGAGGCTTCTTTCTGAGCCAGAAGTCTGGGTGTAGACAGATTCTTTGATCCTCTGAAAAGCCGCAAAAAGCCACCAAAGAACAAAAACCTCCAGAGAAGAAAAGCCTGAAAAACTGGTTTCCACAGAGCCCAGCCCCTTGATGGGGGGCAAGGCAACTCAACACAATCAAGATTGACTGGAAAACAATGCAGCAGGGCCCTCTCCCAGAAGACAAGCCAAAAGAACAAGAGGACAACAGCCACAGGTTCCCCATAAAACTGTAAAACCCCAACATCAGGGGAAAACAATATATTAAGTTCCCGATATTGCTCCCAAACCTGTATATTTCATATACCCAACTTTTCTTTCTCTCTTTCTCTTTCTTTCTTTCTTTCTTTCTTTCTTTCTTTCTTCCTTCCTTCCTTCCTTCCTTCCTTCCTTCCTTCCTTCCTTTCTTTCTTTCTTTCTTCTTTCCTTTTCTTCCTTTCTCTTTTTTCTCCTTCCTTCCTTCTGTCCTTTCTTTTCATTCTCATGATTCTTGTTCTTTTAAATTTTTTTAACCTACTTACCATTACAACTAGAGGATCAATACAACATATTCCATAATAATTTTTAACTTGAAATTTTTAATGCATATACCTGTATTGCTTTTTCTTTCTTTCTTTTTTTAAATATACGTATAGATATAGATATAAGCTTCAAGGTAATCCTTTTTCCTTATTCAATACTATGCCTATATATAAACCAGTTTTAATGTCCCTGTATCTCTGGAAAGTTGTCTTTTCACAAAGGTAACAAGATACGCTCAGAAAGAACCAAAATAATCTTCCTTGCCCACATTGAGGATTTATAACCACCCTCCCATCTTATTCTTCTGTCAGTGTTTCTGTGTATTTGTTTTTGCTCTGGTATGATATAAATCTTATTCTTGGGATTCATTTTGGCTGGGTTCTTCTTTTATTTTCTTGTCATTTACTTTTGTCCATGTTTTTATTTGTTTATTTTTGTTTGTGTACCTTATAAATCTTACTTTTGGGGCTCATTTTGGCTGGGTATTCTTTCTCTCTCTCTCTTTTTCTTTCTTTTTGGTGGTGACTTCTGATTGTTCTGAAACTTTCCAGGGTGCACATTGCCTGGATTGTGGTTAATATATTGAGCTATGCATCCACTCAACCACCTCTCACCAAAATGACTAGGAAGAGGAACCCAACAGAGGAAAAATTCACAGACTGAGCCCTCTGCTACAGATCTACTGGATATGGACATAAACAGTAGGTTGGAAAGGGAATTCAGGTTAACAATTATCCAGGCAATGGCTAGGTTGGAGAAAAACATTAGTGACAACACAGAATCTCTAAGGGCAGAAGTGAGAGCTGACCTGACAGAAGTTAAAAATGCTATCAATGAGATCCAATCTAATCTAAATACTCTTATAACAGCTACGGTAACTGAGGCAGAAGATAGAATTAGTGATCTGGAGGACAAACTAATAGAGAAGAAGGATGAGGAGGAGGCCTGGAACAAACAGCTTAGAAGCCATGAAAACAGAATTAGGGAAATAAATGATGCCATGAGACATTCCCATGTCACAATTATTGGGATTTCTGAGGGGGTGGAGAAAAAAAGAAGACCAAAAGATATAGTTGAACAAATTGGTGGATGAAAATTTCCCTAATCTGGGGAATGGAACAAGAGTTCATGTCCTAGAAGCAGAGAAGACACCCCCCAAGATCAAGGAGTCTAGAAAGACATCTAGACACTTGATTGTGAGATTCATGAATTATAATTTTAGACAAGAGGTTCTGAGGGCAGCCAGGGGGAACAGATTCCTTACATACAGAGGAAGGTCCATCAGAATAGTATCAGACCTGTCCACAAAAACCTGGGAAGCCAGAAAGGTCTGGCAAGACATATTCAGGGCAAAAAATGAGAAGAATAAGCAGCCAAGTATACTTTATCCAGCATAGCTGACATTCAGAATGGATGGAGAGATAGAGTTTCCAACACTGGCAAGGTTTAAAAGAGTATGTGACCACAAAGCCCACACTACAGGAAATATTAACGAGGGTTCTATAAAAGAAGAAAGAACCCAAGAGTGACATAGAACAGAAATTTACAGAGACAATCTATAGAAGCAAGGACTTCTCA
>JAPYYJ010002002.1:0-13410 GCA_028533885.1 Nasua narica | reverse complement strand
AAAATAAAATAGTTCTCAAAAAGAACTATTAATGCAATTCAATAATGGATTAAAAAGAGAAACAATGTGATTATTTCAGTGATGCAAAAAATATTCAGTACCATTCAACACACATCCTTGAAGAACAAAAGACTTGAAGAATAGAAACTGAAGAAAAAAAAGTATTATCTTGATAAAAAGAAATCTATTAGAACCAGAGAGCAAACAGTATACCTAATGACTAAACATGAAAATTATTTCCATTAGGAATGCCTGGGTGGCTCAGTGGGTTAAAAGCCTCTGCCTTCAGCTCAGGTCATGATCTCAAGGTCCTGGGATCGAGCCCCCCATAGGGCTCTCTGCTCAGCAGGGAGCCTGCTTCCCCCTCTCTCTCTGCCTGCTTCTCTGCCTACTTGTGATCTCTCTCTCTCTGTGTCAAATAAATAAAATATTTTTTAAAAAATAAATAAAATAAAATAAAATAATTTCCATTACCATGCATAACTAGACAATGATATGCACTCTCACTGCATTATTAGTCATTAAAGTTGAATTCACTTACAATTTAAAAACAAGAAAAATGAGAAAGTATATAAGCTTCAGAAAACTAGAGGAAAAAAGTCATTCTCAGATATTGAGAGGATATACCTGAAATAATATAAAGAAAATTCACTGAAAGATCATTGAAAAGAACAAAAGGATTAGACTAGGTTGTTACATACAAAATCAAATTACATACACCATTGGTCTCTTGTATACCATGATATCCATGGAGAAAATGTAACAGAGCTATTTCAGGCAATATGAAAGACCATATATCATGAAATAAAGTCCTTATTTAAACATGCATACACACATTAAAATGCTTCTTACAAACATTTACTTTAGTTTACTTAACTTACTTAAATGCAAATAGAATTCACAGAAAAAGGAAGGGAAAGGTTCAGGACCCAAAATAGATATAAAGCAGAAAACCAGAGAATAAAATATTGCTCCATCTGTGAAAGGGTAAACTGGAAAAAAAAATCTACTTACCTGCAAAGAATATAACTATCAGAAAGAGAAATTAAGAAAACAATTCCATTTACAATTGCATAAATAGAATAAAATACCTAGGAATAAATTTAACCAAAGAAATAAAAGATCTATTCACTAAAAACCATGAGACATAAATAAAAGAAACTGAAGAAGATACAAATAAATGGAAAGATATTCCATGCTCATGGAGTAGAATAATATTGTAAAATGTCCATTGTACCCAGAGAGATCTAAAAATTCAATGTAAGGGGTGCCTGGGTGGCTCAGTGAGTTGGGGCCTCTGCCTTTGGCTCAGGTCATGATCTCAGGTCCTGGGATCGAGCCCCGCATCGGGCTTTCTGCTCGGTGGTGAGCCTGTTTCCCCCTCTCTCTCTGCCTGTCGCTTTGCCTACTTGTGATTTCTCTCTCTCTCTGTCAAATAGATAAATAGAATCTTTAAAAAAAAAAAAAAAAGATTCAATGTAATCCCTATCAAAATTCCAAAGGCATTGTTCACTGAAATAGAAAAATAAATCCTAAAATTTATGTGGTATCACAAAAGACCTTTAGTAGCCAATGCAATTGTGAGAAAGTAAAACAAAGCTGGAGGCATCACAATTATGATTTCAAACTATACTACAAAGCTATAGTGGTCAAAATAGTATAGTACTGGCATAAAAGCAAACATATAGACCAACCAAATAAAATTGAGAGCTCAGAAATAAAACCACATATATACAATCAATTAATTTACAAAAAAGAAGGCAAGATATACAATGAGGAAATGGTATCTCTTCAATATATGGTGTTGGGGAAACTGGATAACCACATGCATAATAATGAAATTAGATTCCTATCTTATATCACTCACAAAAATTACCTTGAAATGGATGAAAGATTTAAATATAAGACCTGAAACCATAAGATTCCTGGAAGAAAAATGCGAGAAAGTTTCTTGACATTGGTCTTAGCCATGATTATTTTGTATAGGACACCAAAAGCAAAAATTAATAAATGGGACTATTTCAAACTAAAAAACTTCTGCATAGCAAAAGAAATGATTAACAAAACAAGAAAACAATATATAGAATGGGAAAAAAGTATTTGCAAATCTTATAGGGTTAATATCTAAAATATATAAAGACTTCATCAACTCAACAGCAAAAAAACCAATCTGATTTAAAAATGACAGGAACTAAAGATATTGTCCCAAACAAGACATACAGATTGCCAACAAGTACATGAAAAGTGCTCGACATCACTAAACATCAGAGAAATGCAAATTAAAATCCACAATCAGACATCACTCAACACCTGTTAGAATGGCTATCATCGAAAAGACAAGCGCTAAGTGTTGGCAAAGATGTGAAGAAAAGGAAACCCCTGTGCACTGTTAGTGGAAATATAAACTGGATCAGCCATGGTCAAAAACAGTATAGAGATTCCTCAAAAAATTAAAAATAGAACTACCATATGATCCAGCAATCCCATCTCTGGGTACATATCCAAAGGAAATAAAATCAAGATCTCAAAGAAGTACCAACACTCCCATGTTTATTGCAGCATTATTTACAATATCCAACACAGGGAAACAATCTAAGTGTCCATCGATGAATAAATGGACAAACATATGTATATATGAACAAATATAAACACACACCCCGGAATATTTTCAGGCACAGAAAAGAAGGAAATTTTGCCATTTGTGATAACATGGAGGGATCTTGAGGGCATTAAACTAAGTGAAATAAGACAGGGAAAGAAATACAAACTTCTTTCTCAGACAGAGAAAGAAATACGGTATGATCTCATTTATATGTGGAATCCGAATGCATAGAAACAGAGTCAAGTGGTGGTTTCCAGGTACTGAGGGTTGGGAGAAATGGGGAAATGCTAGTTAAAGGATGCAAACTTCCATTTATAGGATGAAAACCCTTTGGGAACCTAATGTACAGCATGGTGATTATAGCTAACAATACTGTGTACTTGAAAGACAGACTTAAAAGATTTTAAGTGATCTCACCACAAAAAAGAATTAGTAATTATGTAAGGCGATGGAAGTGTTAGCTAACACCACAATAATAATCATTTTGCAATATATAAATGTGTCACATCGTATACTTTAAAGATACACAGTAATATTGATTACCTTAACTGCCTTAACTGATGTTATTATATCTCAATAAAGCAGGTGGGGGGATTACCTATCTCAAATATACAACCTGTCTCATGCAGTTTTCATCTTTGTAGATTAGTTTAATATAATAAAACAAAAACAAGAGGCGCCTGGGTGGCTCAGTGGGTTAAAGCCTCTGCCTTTGGCTCAGGTCATGATCTCAGGGTCGTGGGATCGAGCCCCCCATAGGGCACTCTGCTCAGCGGGGAACCTGCTTCCCCCTCTCTCTCTCTGCCTGCCTCTCTCCCTACTTGTGATCTCTCTCTCTCCGTCAAATAAATAAATAAAATCTTTAAAAAAATAAAACAAAAACAAAGTGGAAAAGCAAGTAAATCAAAACCCATCATCATTCTAGAAGCAGTAGAAGTGCATTCTATGTAAAGTCAAGCCATTCAATAAATTGAGTTAGTCCTAAGTAACTACTGTAGTTGTGTAGAGAGCTTTACTACCATACTGATCTAACTGTAACCAAATTGAGAGATACCACACGTGCAGAAGGAAAACAGGAAAAATGTGCAATCCCCAAACACCACTTAAGTTATGTTTCCCTGCATGTAGGGACTTATAGCAATATCTAAGACTACAATCATCCTGTGTATAATTAGAAACTGAACTGGTAGCAAAGGAGTTTAGGTCCAGTTCTCTTGTAGTTTTCTGACAATCTAATTGAAACTGGTATATAGTGTCCTCTGAGCCTTGCAAGCCATGAAAATTGGACTCTTGTAGTCTCTTGGGCACAGCCTTTGGCATGTTTTAACGTTGTTCTGATTGAGCTGTGGATAAGGGGGTAGATTTCCATGACTGCTTCTAAATAATTTGGACACTAATCAAAAACCGTCCATCTGTGTGTGTGTACACATGTGCATATCTTGGTAACTTTTTAATAATTCCCATTGAAACTTCATCACCACCAGCAGAATCAGGCACATGAGTTCCACTTCCTTATCCAATAATATTCCCTTCGCAATTCTTATATTAGGCCTGAGGCTGAGGGATTTGGAGATAAGACAGGGATATAGCAGAATTTCTTGAAGGTGTGATGCTTTGAATCTGCCCAGTTTCTCTTAAAAGGAGAGCAAAGATACTAAGATTTAGTCTTCCAAAATGCTTGCCCTTCAGAAACAAAATTTTCCAGAATTAATGTCTCCAAGTATAACATTCTGCACTGTATCTAAGAGCGTATGATTTTTAGTTGGAATTTCAGGATCACAGGAATTCGGTCAAGACATTAAACATCTAGCTAAGGTTAACGTCATGCATAGTGAAATTGACATGTTATTTTGATCATGTACAAATAGTCTGACTTTTATATTTTCCAGGTATATTAAACACTTCAGAGCCAAGATGATCCTCCCAGCAACAGAAACAACAAAGGTGAGTGTTAACTCTCAGGAAGAGGGATGCTGTGTGAAAAGGGATTCCAGAAACGTGGTGCATTCAGTGTGAGGGAAGGCATCATGTATTCGCTGTGATCCTTTGAGTCGCTTATCAGTGAGGCCACCTCAAACTAAGGTCGACGTAAATGAGATTTCCAGAGCCCTGTTTTGCCAAATCCCTATCTTCAGACAGACTTTTTCAAACATTCTTGTCATATGAAATTAGACCCTCTAAATGAGATCGAAGGGGGAGAAAAACCACTATTTCTTGCATCCGACCTCCATCTCTTCCTTCCCTTCAGGCAAACGTAGACTCACAACATATTGCCATAAGCAAAACAAGAATAACATTAATATTTACTAAAGGTTAGTGGTGCACATTAAATGTATCAACATTTTATAACTCTTCACACATAGTAAGCACTCACAAAGTAGTATCTTTTGTTGCTTCTAGAAATCATAATATCTCTACCATATCTCTTCTCCCCGCCGATCTACCTTCACTTTTCTCACGAGACATTTCACATTTTATCATGCATTATGTTCATCAATTTACACAAATCACCCACTTTTGTTAGGGTGCAAACACTTGGACAATGAGGTCCAACTTATTCTTATACCTATGAAGATTGCAATAAATATTCACTTGCTAAGTACAAGGTGGAACAAATAAAAATTTATAAAAATTTGTAAGAATTATCCATAATTGTATATGAAAAAAAAAACAAGCATTATTCTAATGATACTAATGTCTCTCCTTGCTGTGTTATCTCTCTTTCTCTTAGCTCTGATCCACAAAAAAGGTAGAAGAGTGTAATGGATACAGAATAGACCACTTCTCAAAATCCGGTCATTATCCTTATTCTCTCACCCACACTCAGGCAAGGACTACATAAGGTATAGAAGATGAAGAAGTTCTAGAAAATTGCTATATAATCCCGTGCACCTAAAAATTTGTTTAGAGGGTAGCTCTCAAGTTTAAGCGGTTTTACCACAATAAAAAAATTAATGATATTCTTTGAGATTTCGATTTAGATTTGTCTGAATCTGTTTTCCAATGGCAATTTTTGAATATTTTCAAATGATTATCAAGCAAATAATCTGATTAGCACAAAGTAATAATCACAGTAACAAGTTACCTACATGGACTAATAGGCTGAAGATTTAAGAAATTCGATATGAAGCGCCCAAGAGCAAGAAAACACAGCAACATTGCAATAGGAAACAAAACAACATTCTCTTCCAGGAAGATAAGACCCTCCTGAAATCAACAGAATATTGGCTAATACGAACATTAAACTTGTAGACTGCAAATCTGCAATGGCTGGAAACATGTCTTACTTTGTGTGTACAGATAGTTCCTGACAATCAATCAATTTGGGTGGAATAAAAAAAAATAAAATTTAAAACCCCAAATGTAAAAAGTATGCTATGTAAAGGTCACTACTTAACATAAATGCTTATTCTTTCCAAAATGAATTTTACAGGAAAAGAATTATTGAATGCCTTTGCATGTGATAATTTGATTTGATCACCAAACTGACTGCAATCTTAAAAATTTGGACAGCCCAGCAAATTGCAAACACTATAGCCACATGGGCAAGATTCTGAATTGCAGTCTTAGTGCTTAGGAGGAAAATGAAATAAATAGCCAAGTACTTTTGTGTGAAGTAGCTTGAAACGAAAGAGAAAAACAAAATGACTCCATGGAGCTGAAAAACTGCACCAGGGTGAAAGAATTTACTTTCCTTGGCCTAACCCAGAATCAAGGACTGAGCTTGGTCTTATTTCTTTTCCTGCTTCTGGTGTACTTGATAACTCTTCTGGGAAACCTCCTCATCATGGTCACTGTGACCTGTGAGTCTCGCCTTCACACCCCCATGTATTTCCTGCTCCGTAATTTATCTGTTGCCGACATCTGTTTTTCCTCCATCACAGCTCCCAAGGTTCTGGTGGACCTTCTGTCACAGAGAAAGACCATCTCCTTCAATGGCTGCTTCACCCAGATGTTTTTCTTCCACCTTGTTGGAGGGGTGGACGTATTTTCTTTGTCAGTGATGGCGCTGGATCGATATGTGGCCATCTCCAGGCCCCTGCACTATGTGACCATTATGAGTAGAAGCCGTTGCATTGGATTAATAGTGGCTTCCTGGGTGGGGGGCTTTACCCACTCCATTGTACAGATTTCCCTGTTGCTCCCGCTCCCCTTCTGTGGACCCAATGTTCTTGACACTTTCTACTGCGATGTCCCCCAGGTCCTCAGGCTTGCCTGTACAGACATTTTTATGCTTGAGCTGCTGATGATTTCTAATAATGGACTGCTCACTACACTGTGGTTTTTCTTCCTCCTGGTGTCATATATGGTCATATTATTAGTAGTAAGGTCTCAGGCAGGGGAGGGGAAGAGGAAAGCCATCTCCACCTGCACCTCCCACATCACTGTAGTGACCCTGCATTTTGTGCCCTGCATCTATGTCTACGCCCGACCCTTCACTGCCCTCCCCACAGATAAAGCCATCTCTGTCACCTTCACTGTCATCTCTCCTCTTCTGAACCCCTTGATCTACACTCTGAGGAACCAAGAGATGAAGTCAGCCATGAAGAGATTGAAGAGAAGACTCATGCCTTCTGACACGGAATAGACAGGTAGTTCGCTCCTTCTCATCACCCTTAAAAGCATTTGCCCATGAAATAAAACTGTATTTATTCCAGGATTTCTAATTAATTTTTATATTTCTCCTAAGATACAGAAGACTTTCAATGATTCTGCTCAGCATGCAATGATGATGTCAAAATATGGGTTCCATGTTACAAAAGAAATCAAATTGTTAGCCAGGGAGGTACATGTTGCTTTTGCAATACAACCTTGGAAAAAATAAGATAAAGAGAATCAAAATATACTCGAGTAGTTTTATCAATTTGGAATTTTTAACTCTACTGAGGTATAATTGTATGAAAAATAAAGGAAACCTCAATTAAAATGGAGTCAGGAAGCCCTGAAGAGGGCGCTCTCACACTGCCACTGGCTGTAGCAGGCACGCGGGGCATTCCCAATCAGGGAGAGGCTTGCTCCGCCCCAGCAGGAGGAGGGAAGAGTTTCTCCTTGCCCAGCAACAGCCCAGCTAATGAGAACTCAGCAAAACCAGCCCCTCCCAGCTTCCTCCCCTCCCCCATACAAGCAAGCGCCTCTCCCCTGTTCTCCCCCCTGCCTATGGTTTGCCATACATAGTTGGCTTATTCTGAAGAACAGTTTCGACCATTCCCCAAAACTCATTTTGCCGGTGAAATAACTGGCCTTTTTGTTTTTTAAGGCCACTATGACATGGTGACCCAAAGGAACCTGAATGAACCCCTAAGGAACTAATGGCCCCCGGAAGCGTGGGAGGTACCCACTTGAACCCCTTGCACTCTCTGGTTCCCTGAATCATCTTTTCCCTTTGGGTTCCAAAAGTCTCCTCTCAAATCGGGGTTCCCTCCTTCTCGTTGAACCCCACAACTGTATTTGGAATCTGGTTTTGTGTTGCTAGGAAGGCACCAGCCCTTCAGGTGACTTCTCTTCTGTTTATCGAACGTCTGGTTTTGAGTAATGGCATCTGAACCTGCTAAATTCTCTCAGGAAGGTCCTCCTTCTGGTTCTACATTCAACAACTATGCTCCTCAGGAGTATTTTAAATTAATTGGACAAACTTAACCAAAATTAATTTAGAACGCCAGTGGTCATTAGGGGGCACTTTTGATCTCCCCAAACCTGCTTTCTTTAGGAGACCACAGCTTTAAAAAACACAAATGGAATGAGATGTCTATTTCAGCTAGTATCCTGAGGCTTCCAAGTGTGTTCAGGACTCTAAAATCACCTCTCTACAAAATGCCATTTCCAAGTTAACTGAAGCAAACAAGAAATCGAAAAAAGACAAGCTTGTGGGGACTCATTTTTCCCTTCCTGCATCCATCCTCTTTACATCTATCCCGACTTCCATACCCTCCGCTTCTCTCACTGAACTTCCCATTTTCTCCAAACCTCTCCCCACTTCCTCCTCCTCTGAACCCATTAGAACCTGTCCCTTTGGGGGAGGCAGAATCAGAGGGGGAGACTAACCATGAGGGACTATGGACTCCAGGAAACAATCAGAGGTTTCAGAGGGAAGGAGGGTGCAGGGATAGGGTAGCTGGGTGATGGGTATTAAGGAGGGCACATGTTGTGATGAGCACTGGGTATTACATGCAAATAATGAATCATGGAACACCACATCAAAAACTAATGATGTTCTGTATGGTGACTAACATAACATAAAAAAAAAAGAAAAGAAAAAGAACTTGCCCCTTTAAACCTAGGCCCTCTAGGGATGCCTGGGTGGCTTGGTCAGTTAACTGACTCTTGATTTTGGCTCAAGTCGTGATCTCAGGGGCGTGGGATCAAGCCTTGTACTGGGGTCTGTGCTCAGTGCAGTCTGCTTGACACTCTCCCTCTGCTCCTGACCCCACTTGGGATCGTGCCCACTCTCGCTCTCTCTCTCTAAAATAAATAAAATCTTGGGGTGCCTGGGTGGCTCAGTTGTTGGGTGTCTACCTTCGGCTCAGGTCATGATCCCAGGGTCCTGGGATTGAGCCCCGCGTTGGGCTCCCTGCTCAGTGGGAAGCCTGCTTTTCCCTCTCCCACTCCCCCTGCTTGTGTTCCCTCTCTTGCTGTGTTTCTCTCTGTCAAATAAATAAAATCTTAAAAAAAAAAAAGGAACTGCCAAACTATTTTTTAAAAATAAATAAAATAAAAGAATAAAATCTTTTAAAAGAATAAAATAAAGTAAAATAAAATTAGACCTTCTGAGGATCCTAACAGTAACCCCATAACTTCCTGTGTCTCCTGGACTAAGGCTGAACTATGAGCCATGGTCAAAGATTTTCTAGATTTACTGAAGATCCTCATAGACCTGCCAAGGCATGGAACAGTGGTTCAAACTTACCAATCAGGTTTCTGATTTGTATCAGCTAGTTCACATGCTCCCTGGTGAAGGCCAAGCCCAACGTGGATGAAACAGCTAATTGGGATGATCCTGAACTCTCCAAACTGCAAACAAAAGGCCAAGCCCCTGTCTTGTTACATGATCAGGCTCAACAATCACTAAAAGACTTCCCCTGGCAAAACCTAGGCTTTCCCAAAACCTGTTGATTTAAGATTCAGGCTTGCGCTCAGAAACTCAGGGAACCCGTGCATGGCGATTACCATCAACTACAAATTATTTTTAAGGAAAATTCTGGCCTTCCTATGGTTGTTGACTCCATCCGGGTAGCCTTCAACTCTGTGTTCAGTAATGGGCTGAACTGGCATCTTTCTCTCCTACTTAAAAGGAGCAGGATGGAATGGGAAACTCTATCCATTCCAGATTTAGCTCACCTGCACCATTGAGAATTCAACTAAAAGGAAAACTAAGAGCCTTAGTTTTCGGTTCCAACAAATGGAGTCCCCTAAATAAAACCCCTCCTGGCCTCTACTATTATTGGGAAAAGCCAGGACATTGCAAGAAGGATTGTTTCAAACGTCTTCAGCCGTTCGTTTGTGAAGGCACAAGCCAACTGTCTTCAACCCTCTGACCAGCCTTTCCAATGCCCTCCCACAGGACTCCAAGGAAATACAGGGACTTTCCCAATCCTTCTCTTAACCAGCTTGGAGAAATAGCTCTCCAGATTGGGAATGAATCTCTCCCTGTCCTTATTGACCCCAGAGTCACACTCTTGGCGCTCAACCCCACTGTTATTAAACCCCTGCCTTGGGGTTCTGAACCATTTGAAATGGTTCAAATAGAGCAAGTCTCAAACCTCAACAGGTTCCTATCTCTAAACCTATCCCTTTTTGGCTAAGCCTCCTAAGAGATAATCATCCTTTTCTCCCCAGAATTAATCAATACCCTATAAATTAAAAGGCTCTTCGAGGCATCAAGTCCATAATTAAAGATCATAAGGCTCAGGACCTCCTCAACCCCTGATCTATTCCTTGTGATAGTCCTCTTTGCCTGTGAAGAAACCCAAAGCCCGTGGATAGAGATTTGTCCAGGATCTCTGAGCTATGAACAATACTGTTATCCCTCATCACCCTGTCTTTCCAGCCCCAATATTGTGTTAGCCTGCATCCCCATTGATTGATGTATGTAGCACCCTCTTTAGTACCCCTGTGGATAAGGCCAGTCAATATCTGCCTCCACTTGGGAAAGAAAGCAATATGCCTGGACAGGAATGCCTCAGGGTTTTACCTAAAGTATTTCCTATTTTTCCCAAACCTTAAAAGCGAATTTGGATGATACAAAGTCACCTGGAGGCTCTGCTTTATTATAACATGTAGATGACTTACTTCTCTGCTCCCTTTCTGAGTCCTCTTCACCAAAGGGCATCCACCTGTTAAAACTTTTAGCCTTAGTGGGCTGCAAAGTCTCTAAGGAGAAATTGCAGTTTTCTTGAACTCAGGTTTGATATTTGGGGTACCTGATTTCACAACCAGGTTTAGACCCAAATAAGCTCCATGGCTTCTTGAACTTCCCCAAACCCAAAACTGAGTGCCAATCACAAAGTTTTCTTGAGCTGGCTGACTACTGTCAAAACTGGATTCTAAAATCCCTAATGGCCCAACCCCTATACATTTTATTTTATTTTTCCCTCATATATTTTATTTAAAAAACAAACAAACAAACCTGACCCTATTTTTGGGGAAGATCAAGATAACTTAGCTTTTAAAGACCTAACAGAAAGCTTGGTAAATCTCCCTGCTCTTGGAAATCCCAATTATAAACTTCTCTTTTTCCTTTTTGTATTTGAAAAGGAAGGGAACATCCTTGGGGTGCTCACCCAAAACATGGGCCCCACCATTGACCCATACGGTATTATAGCCAACACCTAGAGCCTGTGACACAGGGATACTCCCCCTTGCCTCATAACCATTCCTACCAATGCCCTTTTAGTCAAGACCATTGAAGAGACAGTCATGGGATCCTCTCTAAAAATCTTTGTACCCCATGGAGTTGAAACCCTCCTGAATGCCCATCACACTTAACATCTTTCAGCCAGTTGTCTCTCCACCTATGAAATCCTCTTGCTAAACACGCCTCATATAATTCTTGCTGTAATAATTTTAATCCTGCCACCCTTCATCCCTCCTCTACAAATGATACTCCTCATGACTGTTTGACCCTGAGATATCTTCCCTGACCCCCTGTGATGACTTACAGGAAACTCCTTTGGATAACATTGACTGTTCATGGTTTACCAATGGTTCTTTTTTAAGAGTAATGAAAATGGTAAATATTATGCTGGGTATGCTCTTGCAACTTCTTTTGAAATCATTGAGATGGTACCTTTACCCTTGGCTACCTTGGCCAAGTAGGCTGAATTGTATTCTTTTGCTCAGGCCTGCATTTTTAACCAAGGACAAAACTGCAAATACTGTGTTAGGTATGTTAGTAGCCTTTGGAGTAACTCATGACTTTGGGATGCTATGGAAATAGTGGGCCTCCTCACTTCCAAAAGGGACAAAATTTTAAATGGTCTTTATGTCCAGGAATTATTAGATGCTATACTCTTACCAGCTGTTTTAGCCATTATCAAGATCCCTGGGTATCCCAAACTTGATTCCCTGGAGGTTAAGGGAAACCACCTTGCTGATATTTCCACAAACAATGCTATATATACCCCAACAGGAGAAGGGAAGAATTTCTCTTTGCCCAGCAACAGCCCAGCCAATGAGAATTCAATAAAAACATCCCCTCCCAGCTTTCTCCTCTCTATAAAAGCAAGCCCCTCACCTCTTTTCTCCAGACTTGCTTATTGTTCACCATAACTTGCTTGTCCCAAATTGTAATTTCTCTGCTATTCTTAATTTTGCTGGGAGGGAAAAAATAGCTCCTTTGGTTTTTAAGATCAACAATTGGCAAAAATGACACAAACTTAAGATGTACAACTCGGTGTTTTGATACATGGAAATGATCATAGGGAGAGATTGCATTAAGGTAGGATCTCCGTTATTTCCTCAACTGCATGTGAATCTACAATTGTCTAAATAAAATTTTCAATTAAAAAAAGCACCTATGTATATACGCAGAGATTCCCACTACATTCCTGCCCTGTTATGAGGAAGGGACCTGAGACACAAACTAGAGACATAATGCATCTTGGGCATCGAAGTTCTACAAAGTCTTTAGTAAGGTAATCATACCTTTCTAAAGTAAACACATCCAAATTGAGCTCATTCTCTGATTCTATAATATTAATAAGGTAACAATTACCAGAAGATTGTTCCATCCAAAGCCCACATCTTTGGTTAAGTGCAGTGGTTGAGAGCAGATGTCTTGAAGTTAGTCCAGCTTGAGTAAGAGTATCCACCTCACCAATTATGAGTTCTGTGACCCCATGCAAGGTCCTTACCCTGACCTTCCTCTGAACCGCAGGCCTATTGGCTGCCGGAACACTGCATTCCCTCAGCACCTGGTGCTTAGCTCTAGCACAGAACTCAGGATCCTGTTTCCTATTCCCTCTTCTCTTTCTTCCTATCTCCCCCACTAGGTTCATGTTTTATTTATTATTGTATCCCCAGCATCAGCATCAAGTGAATATGGTAAAAAGGCATTAAAATTTGTTGAATTCAGACAACTCAATGATTTCACATTGTTTCTCAATCATTTCTGCAACTCAAATTATTGGAGGATGTGGTTTAAAAAAATAAACAACTGATTCATTTTTTACTCTCTGACAACACGACTCCCTAAAATTGACAGAAGCCTCTGAAGCTGATTCAGACCATGCATAGACATCAAAAAGGCTGGAATGAAATGGAACACATTATTTAAAATATCCACTCAGTATGTATTTGTTTACTTATTATGC